>VMBQ01002995.1:17821-111373 GCA_007657795.1 Dreissena rostriformis
AATACCCTTTCCTTCAGTCACAAAAACTTAAATACCTTTAAGGAAACTATTGAATCAGAAAGTAAATCCCTGATACACTGGTTCAATATTAACCAAATGCAGGCAAACCCAGATAAATTCCAGGCAATATGTGTAGGTAATAAGACTAATATAGAAGTTAAATCATTTACTATAGGTCAAAATGAAATTAAATGTGAACAAAAAGTAAAACTCTTAGGAGTGGAACTTGATTACCAGTTAAACTTTGATCCACAGGTTACAAATTTATGCAAAAAGGCAGCCAAACAATTAAATGTTCTCCAAAGACTAAGCAAATTCCTGAATGTAAGCACTAGGTTAATCATCTTTAAATCTTTTATCCGGTCAAATTTTAATTTTTGTCCCCTTATATGGCATTTTTGTAGTAAATCCAACACAGAAAAACTAGAAAAGCTACAGTTCAGAGCCCTTAGAATTGTTTTTAATGATTATGAATCTAGTTATGATACACTACTAAAAAAGGTTAACAGTACTACTCTTCACTTAAACAGGTTACGCCTCATTGCGTCAGAAACATTTAAATGTATACACAATCTTTCCCCAGAATATCTTCAATCCTTGGTTAAAGTTAAATCCTCTACCTATAATTTCAGATATTCAAACATCCTAGAGACACCACAAGTAAGAACAACAAGGTATGGCAAAAATTCCTTTCGTTTTGAGTCTGTACAGGTGTGGAACAGCCTACCAGATGGCATTCGCACAGTCGACAAATATAAAGACTTTGTCGGGCTGATCCGCACCTGGACGGGTTCAAAATGTAAATGCGTCATGTGTGAGTACCTGCTTCTCACATTTTTTGCTTGCTTGCTTGTTCTTGCTGTCCTGCTTATTTTATTTATATATTTTTCAGTTAACCCCTTGTTTATTCTCCTTGGTTACTCTTCCATGTATATATTGTATGTGTGTTTCTTGTGTTTTTTTTTTAAAGGTTTTAAACATGTATATATGTGCTATGTAGTTGTTTTTCATGTGCTTAAATATGCTTTTAAACATACTGCTTATTCTCCTTGGTTACTCTTCCATGTATAATTGTATGTGTGCTTCTTGTGTGTTTTAAAATGTTATAAACATGTATATATGTGTATATATGTGCTATGTAGTTGTTATTCATGTGCTTAATATGCTTTAAAACATACTGCTTATTCCCCTCTTCCATGTATATATTGTATGTGTGTTTCTTGTGTGTTTTAAACGTGCATATATGTGTATATATGTACTATGTAGTTGTTATTCATGTGCTTTATATGCTTTTAAACATGAATGTATGTGCTATAATTGTATAATATCTTAAATTTTTGTATTGGTCTGCTATGCTTTGTTTATACAACTTAAATGTGTATAATATGTTTTAATTTTTGAACTATGCAAAAAAACTCCAATATAGTTTTTAGGTATCTTTCCCTTTGTCTTATTTGTGTGGTTGTAATTTGCAAAATATTATGCTCTTAATGAACATTTTGTACTTAATTTGTGTTTTATGTGCTTTAACTATGTCTTTGTACTTAAAATTCTTATATAATATGCTTAATCTTTCTTTCTTTCAGCTCAATATACACTTGTTATTTATATACAATTGTTTTGTCGGGAAATAGCTCATGAGCTAATGTTTATTGTTGTTCACATCCGACGTTAAATAAAGATTCTTGTATCTTGTATATATGTCCATTTAAGCGCCATACAAACTTGTGTTGCCGGAAGTCAATAAAGATGACGTCAGCGTAACGTCTATTTCGCGCCAACACGTATGACAAATCTGGTTACCAAACCCGTACGGTTGTTGGTAAGGCTGTTTTGTTTCGTTTATCCTCGAGTGAACTATTTTACGAATATAAGAACCATAGACGAGTCATTTTAATAATAAGATTGTTATATGAACACTATCATTATTGACTTACTAACATCTTCTTGTTAAAATAATGTAGCGGAAGGTTTCGATGTCGAATTACATACTTAATCGCGTCTCTTAACTGTTTCATTATAATAACCTCCCTTAGTTTTACACCCCTGCGAACGACATGTTATTTGTAATTCACTAAGTAGGTTAATATTCATTTTCGTAGTGATGAATTAAGCATTTTAAGAGCAATTATTGTTTTGGAATATACATGATGAAATCGTTCTTATAAATTCGGCTTTTTTNGGGGGGTTATTGGATGAGAGGCTGTCTGGTTATAGCAGTGGTTCGTACACGCGCATCTCACCTGGGCGACCTGTGCTCAATCCCTGTTCCTGGAAGCATTGGAGATTGGTTGGTAGTCACCATCACGGGCAGTGGGGTTTCTTCTGAGTACTCGGCTTCCCACAACGCAAGACCACATCAAAATGGAAAAATCTTTCAATAACAACTAAATAGCTAGAAATGCATCTATGATTCATTATTCGTCCCAACTTTCGTGAGTCTAGTAACTTATTTAGGTAGGAGAGCTAGGACCCACTACGGGTCCTCACATAATGCAGCCTCAGATACGGAATGACCTCATAAACTTCGAAATACACACACAAAGAGTCCCTGCCTTGCCGCCCCTATGTTGATAAGTTACCGACTCCCAAACCAAGTAATGTGACAGATAAGAATCGACTTGGAGTGAATTTAACCTCTTGTGGATTGTCTGTTGTTGAAGGCTGCATCAAAACTCAAGAAATATAGGAAATTCAATTGAACACCATTAATAACTTATATTCAGTTAGACCATTAAGAACTGAGTCTCGCTAAGGGAAAACAGCATTTGCAGGTGCGTTAAGTGTCGTCTCATATTTGCCTGTACAGGCTAATCAGGGACGACACTTTACGCCTTTATGACATTTTTCGTTTAACAGAAGTGTCTTCTAAACGAAAATCCAGTTTAGGAGGAAAGTGTTGTCCATGATAAGCCTGTGCGGACTGTACAGGCTAACTTCAGACGACACCACGCACATGCATTAAGCCCAGTTTTCACAGAACGAGGATCCAACCTTATCAAATGCAGTTTAAAGTGACATTGTGTCATAATATGGATTTGCGAGGCATATGTCGAAAGCGTGGAATTTTAAAACAGCAATGTATGAAGCTCGTAACAAGTTTAATGTGTATGTTTTGATTAATAACTAATTACACCTGTAAGGTAATATATCTAGGATGGTGTCTAGCAGGTAATATAATAACAATATATTATTAAATACACACGGAAATTTCAATCCTAGAAACTGCGGACTGTCACTTTTTTCAGCAGTAATACTTGGATAATCTTGCGTTACTATTGTTCGTGTGTCATTTAATTATCAGCTATACTAGATAATCGTGCGGTACTTTTGTGCGTGTGTAGTTAAATTATCAGCAATACTAGATAATCTTGCGGTTTTTCGAGATTTGTTCATCAATCGTTTCACTTTATATAACGTACAATCTGTTATTCAAGACATGTGTTTCACACTCATTTTGCTTTTTATTGTTTGAATGTTAATCGTCGTGATTGAAATGTTTTTAGAAATTGAATTAAAAAAAATCACACATTTAATACTTAAAACACCAATTTTATACGATGATGTATATAGATTCGTGTCCGATTGCACTGGGGGCTGACGAGGCCAAAGCGTAGTCCGTTTCTCTACGACGTCGGGTATATGTTTTACTATGAAACATTGTGTCAATACACATGCCATCGATATCATGGATACAGAAACTTCGTTGCGTAACCTATACATTATATTTGTAGTTCGTTGCACAACCAATACATACTCTGTGCAAAACCTATACATAAAGCGACTTGTAATTTCCTTCAAAACAAATCATTTGAATTTTTAAAATATATGTTCGTAAACTGTTTTGTACTTTAAAATGTTTAATGTACAGTGTATCAAAGCAACATGTACACACATATTTAAAGGGACTGTAAACCACAAATGACGAAAAAAGAAAAGTTCTAAAATACCGTATTTTTTACAATTATTAGTTTATAGTTTCGTCATTCGTGGTTTACAGTCCCTTTGAGTTAAGTTACTGTAATTGGCTTTTTTACCAAAATAACCACCTTATGCATTACTTCAAATCAATATATGGCGATTTTAAATCAAAATCAATGTAAAGGTTGCAACTACGCGCATTTGTAATTAGTTTAATATTGAAAATATGTACCTACAATTACTGGATGTTCTGTTTTCTAATCCATAAAAACCAGAAAAGATGAAACTCGCCTATTTAAGTAGTGTATTGACACAATGTTTCGTATTAAAACATATACCCGACGTCGTAGAGCAACGGACTACGCTTTGACCTCGTCAGCCCCCTGTGGATTGGCGTAATAAATATGAAGACATAAAGCAAAAAGTCACGTAAACATTTCAAGCGTTTATTGCAGGACGTTTGATAAATACAAACACAGTACCACAACAATCATCGTAGAATGCTGTCGTACAGAAAGATTATTACTACATGTAAATGTGTTTAGAAACGGCATCTAGCAAGTACCATAGTTTGGATCCAGATAAAGATTTAACAATGAGCGAACAATGAGAATTGAATAAAATTGTTCCCTCTTTCAACTATGCATGTAAATAATAAATTAAAATATATGTATTGATTTAAAGAACTTACCATCGGCTAGAATCAATCTTACCTACCAAATTATCCGATAATATACTCTCTTTGATTGAGGCTTTGATTGCAGACATCTAACTTACGTAAGGCATGCTAACGCGGGCCTCATTTGTTTCACAGTCGTGTTCCATTCATACTTTGTCCACTTGTAGATTAACGACTTTGTACGTGAAATGCGTTTCTCTTTATTTCATATGTTCTTGAAATACAGTTTGTTCCTTTACTTGAAAATCCTTGTCATGTTCTATTTCACGGGTCTTTGTTCTTGAACATTTGTGTTTTATTAAATTATCTTCCTTCTTTGTTCATTGTTTTATCTTGTGCTTAAAATATTTACCATCTTGTTCTACATGCTTTAAAATATTTTGCAGTCCTAATTTACTGGTCCTATAATCTTGAAATTCCTGGCTGTGCCCTTTAAAAAAAAAATGTGTGCTTGAAATTCCTTGCTCAGTCTTTTTGGTACTTTAATTCCTTGCGGTGACTGTTTACTTGGTGCTGAAATTCATTGTTGTGTCTTTTTCTACTGATACTTTCCGCTTGAAATGCCTTGCTGTCTTTTTGAACAGGTACTTTGTGCGTAACATTCCTGGTTCAGCCCTTTTGTACTAGTACTTTGTGCTTGAAATTCCTTGCTGTCTTTTTGTACTCGTACTTGTAATTCCTAGCTGGGATTTTTTTGTACTGATACTTTGTGCTTGAAATTCATTGCTTTTTTCAATTGGTACTTTGTGCCTGAAACTCCTTGCTCAGCCTTTTTGTAATGGTACTTTGTGCTTGAAATTCCTTGCTGTGTCTTTATGTACTGGTACTTGTGCTTGAAATTCCTTGCTGTGCGTTTTGAACTGGTACTTTTTTGCACGAAATTCCTTGCCTTTATCTAAGGATACTTTTTGCTTGTCCTAGCCGTGTCTTTTGTACTGATACTTTGTGGTCGAAATGTCTTCCTTTCTTTTGTACTGGCACTTTGTGCCTGAAACTCCTTCCGGTCTTTTACACCGTGCTTGAAAGTCCTTTTACACTTTTCTTCTGATATTTTGTGCTTAAAATTCCTTTTCCTCTTGTGTACTGGTACGTTGTGCTTGAAATTCCTTAATTGTACAGGTTCTTTGTGCTTGTAATTCCTTTCATATTCTGGAAATTGTATACGCATACTTTTGTTCTTGAAATACCTGTATCATTCTTGGCTTGAAAACAAAAACTATCGAGTATACAAATAATTACATTACACGTGAAAACCATGGTACCTGACATAGTTTTTTATGAAAATGTCTTAACATATAAAATCGTAAATATTCTGATACAACACTTATATACATAACAAGGTTTATAATTTGTGTTCCGTTACTGTGTCTACAATCCTGGAACTGAATTTGTAACTGGACTAGTCCTTGTTTTTTTTCGCACATTTCTTTTTAATGGTACAAAGTGAGTATGATTTTATTTTGACAATCGTATCACTGACACTAGATGTACAATATTTTCATTATGAAAAGATTAAAATATTTATAATTCAGTTTCACAAATAAGTTATTAAAATTACTACCAAATACAACCTTGATTAATAGTTATAGACTATAAAATTCATTTAAAATTAAAAAAGAACAAGTTTCCACCAACATTTATAAATTAATAAGCAAACAGGAATGGAAAATCCTATTCTAGTGTTCTTCCTACATCGTGTGAACAATCTGCTATTGCAAATACTTCTACATCTGGTTAACTTACCACCTTCTATATTTCAAGCAACATGAACAAAATAGCAAGTAAAACTATTAACAAGAGATGTGTTTGTCAGAAACACAATTCCCCCTACTGCGCCGCTTTGATTTTTTTTTACCTTTGACCTTGAAGGATGACCTTTCACCACTCAAAATGTGCAGCTCCATGAGATACACATGCATGCCAAATATCAAGTTGCTATGATCAATATTGCAAAAGTTATGACCAATTATCGAAACCTAAACGCAAGTGTGACGGAATTTCAGAAGGACAGACAGACGGACAGTGCGATCACTATATGCCACCCTACTGGGGGGCATAAAAACATATGAAAACAATGCTGACAGTAAAATGAAGATTACGCATGATAAAAAAGCACACTTGCAGTGTTATCATCAATTCACAGTGCACAGTAATGATTACATTTAGGCGTTACTTGAAGACATATTTAATGATAAAGCTTTGTTCAAAGATATATATCATATAAAATAAATAACCTGTAAACGTATGTTTCTTTTCATTTTCTTTAAATTCACCACTCAGATTAATTTAAAATATGCACAACATTTTAGAACATGATCAACAACTCGATAATATCTGGAATTTGTTGCGTTGCTTCTATAGTGACCATGATTTCCGGTAATCTATTATAACAATGAACAATTTGTGAACGACTCCCTTCAAGCATACCTCACAAGTAATCATAATAGATCAGTCACAAGTCTACAACCAGAGTCACAACATCTCAACAGATTTCAACAAACTCCAAACTTTCTCAATTTTCATCAATCAGCCAATGTGATCGCTACGTCTGTCTGTAGTCCCTCTTCCTGTTTCTTTATATCATCACTCGGTCCACCATCTTTTACATCACCCTTACTTTTCTTTTTGGTCTTTTTTACGCTTATGTTTGCACTTTTCTCTTTGGGCTCATTGTCCTCCTGGGACTCCACTTCGTTGTATTTATCGTGCTTCCAGCTCTCCGTGGTTGTGTCATCTCTTGGCACATATTCCCTTTTATACTCTCTTGGGCCTGTAAATAATTAAGTTTATTATCTCTTGAGCCTGTTACTAATTAAGTTTATAATCTATTGGGTCTGTGAATAATTAAGTTTATAATCTATTGAGCCTGTAAATAATTAAGATTATAATCTCTTGAGCCTGTAAATAATTAAGTTTATAATCTCTTTGGCCTGTACAAAATTAAGTTTATAATCTCTTAGACCTGTATATAATTAAGTTTATAATCTCTTAGGCCTGTAAATAATTAAGTTTATAATCTATTGGGCCTGTTAATAATTAAGTTAATAATCTATTGGGCCTGTTAATTATTAAGTTTATAATCTCTTAGGCCTGTACACAATTAAGTTTATAATCTATTGGGCCTGTTAATAATTCAGTTTATAATTTCTTAGACCTGTAAATTATTAAGTTTATAATCTCTTAGGCCTGTAAATAATTAAGTTTATAATCTATTGGGCATGTAAATAATTAAGTTTATAATCTCTTGGGCCTGTAAATAATTAAGTTTATAATCTCTTAGGCCTGTACATAATTAAGTTTAATATCTCTTGGGCCTGTACATTTTAAAGTTTATAATCTATTGGGCCTGTAAATAATGAAGTTATTACATTCACTGTTGGTCGCACCGTTGGAATCCATGTTGCTTGCTCCATGATTGAACATGGTCGATTGGGTTAGCAAAACTTTGTTCAAGGGAATTTTTAATCAGTCATTTCATTTACCCCAGTACTAAAGTTACATTTGGGCGTTGTTAAGAGTTTGTTAAAATAAACATTAACCTGGTCAATTAAAACTATATTTCTTTACTTCAGTCTGAGTCAAATGGTAGAGATTGTTTTATGACATTAATGGACGAAAAAGCATGTGCATCTCTACGCTTTACCATCTGTGCAAAGTGTCTGATTTAACCAATAAACCGAAGCGGGCATTTAAACATACTCCCCAAACAAAAACTGAAAATAGTTAAAAGCATGTTTCATGAACCCGGAAAATCAGATCAATCCGGATCCGTTATTTACTAATTCAGAGCTTAAGGGCTTGTGCTGATTTCGATCAATACATAGACCTACCCGATTGCTGGTATTTGTTATAAGGGTTATAGTTGTTGTAGCTGTTGAAGCCTCGCCCACGACCTCTCGGAATGAAGCCACGCCCCCTGTTGTTGAAGCCCCGCCCCCGGAAGAACCTGCCCCGGGCCGGGTAGGTGCCCGTCTGTATGTACATCTGCTTCCGCTCCCAGTAGTTCATATCATCCCGGGAACGATTGTCATGCTGTGTGAGGAATATTTACTCAAAAATTAATAAACAAGAGGGCTAAAGGCCCTAAGTCGCTCATCTGAGACTCGAAGGAACTTAACTGTTTTTGAGCAGCTTTTTGTGATGCTTGTGTAAATGTGGCTTCTGAACTTGCTTTTAACACAAACCACTTTGACCTCGCCAGAGATTTCGTGAGAAAAAATGCTCTGATAAAGTTTCAAGCTGAACTAATTTTCTGACCAAGAATCATAGAGATTTGACTATACATTTGACTTTTAGAGTGTTGACAAGGTTTAATCGAAGGCTTGTAAGGAAAACTGGCCCACCTATGGTTTTCATGTATTTCAAAGGACCGGAACCATCTTTGAACTCGGACAAGTCATCATTAGAACAAATGTTCTGACCACATTTCATGAAGATTGTACTGAATATGTGACTTCGAAAGTGTTAACAAGGTTTGTTTTTACATTTGACTGAGTGATCTAGTATTTTTTTACCTCACGCGACCATGTTTCGAATTCTGCCGAGATTTCATAACGACCAATGGCCGACCAGTTTGCATAAAGATTGGACACAAAAAGTGACTTCTGAAGTTTTTAAAAGGTTTCACTATAGCCATATAAGGTAAACTGGCCGCCACGTTTATAAAGAAACCGGAACAATTTTCGAATTCAGTCGAGATATCACAAGAACAAATGTTCTGACTCAGTTTCCTTAAGATTGGACTATTAATCTGTCTTACGGTGTTAAAAAGCTTTTTTCTTTAATTTGACCAAGTTGCAAACTCGGGAAAGATATCATTGGGGCAAATCATCTGACCAAGTTTCAGAAAGATTGGAAATAAATGTGGCCTCTAGATTATTTACAATGTAAATGTTGACGACGCAAGACAAACAACAGACAAAAGGCGCGCACAAAAACTCACATAAGTACAAGTTGTGCTCAGGTGAAAACAAGTGATGTGTTTGTGAAACACTATGTCCCCTTTTGAGCGATTTTGACCCATATATTAGACCTTTGACCTTGAAGGATGACCTTGACCATTCACCACTCAAAATGTGCAGCTCCATGAGATACACATGCATGCCAAATATCAAGTTGCTATCTTCAATATTGCAAAAGTTATGGCCAATGTTAAAGTTTGTGCAAACAAACCAACAAACAAACAGACAGGGCAAAAACAATATGTCCCCCAGTATAGACTGGGGGACATAAAAAGTAAGCNAATTAAGTTTATAATCTCTTAGGCCTGTAAATAATTAAGTTTATAATCTCTTGGGCATGTAAATAATTAAGTTTATTATCTCTTAGGCCTGTACATAATTAAGTTTACAATCTCTTGGGCCTGTACATTTTAAAGTTTATAATCTATTGGGCCTGTAAATAATGAAGTTATTAAATACATCCACTGTTGGTCGCACCGTTTGAATCCATGCTGCTTGCTCCATGATTGAACATGGTCGATTGGGTGAGCAAAACTTTGTTCAAGGGAATTTTTAATCAGTCATTTCATTTACCCCAATACTAAAGTTACATTTGGGCGTTGTTAAGAGTTTGTTAAAATAAACATTAACCTGGTCAATTAAAAATATATTTCTTTACTTCAGTCTGAGAATTTTTCATGTTTGGCTAAATGGCATTAGCCAAATGGCAGAGATTGTTTAAATGCATTCATGGACGAAAAGGCATGTGCATCTCTACCCTGTATGATCTGTGTAAAGTGTCCGATTCAACCAATAAACCAAAGCGGGCAAATAAACATACTCCCCAAACAAAAACTGAAAATAGTTAAAAGCATGTTTCATGAACCCGGAAAATCAGATCAATCCTGGCCCGTAATTTACTTATTCAGAGCTTACAGATTTGTGCTGATTTCGATCACTACATAGACCTACCCGACTGCTGGTATTTGTTATAAGGGTTATAGTTGTTGTAGCTGTTGAAGCCACGCCCACGACCTCTCGGAATGAAGCCACGCCCCCTGTTGTTGAAGCCCCGCCCCCGGAAGAACCTGCCCCGAGCCGGGTAGGTACCGGTCTGTATGTACATCTGCTTCCGCTCCCAGTAGTTCATATCATCCCGGGAACGATTGTCATGCTGTGTAAGGAATATTTACTCATTAATTAATAAACAAGAGTGCTAAAGGCCCTAAGTCGCTCATCTGAGACTCGAAGGAACTGAACTGTTTTGAGCAGCTTTTTGTGATGCTTCTGAACTTGCTTTAAACACAAACCACTTTGACCTCGCCTGAGATTTCATTAGAAAAATGCTCTGATAAAGTTTCAAGCTGAACAAATGTTCTGACCAAGAGTCATAGAGATTTGACTATACATTTGACTTTTAGAGTGTTGACAAGGTTTAATCGAAGGCTTGTAAGGAAAACTGGCCCACCTATGGTTTTCATGTATTTCAAAGAACCGGAACCATCTTTGAACTCGGACCAGTCATCATTAGAACAAATTTTCTGACCACATTTCATGAAGATTGTACTGAATATGTGACTTCGAAAGTGTTAACAAGGTTTGTTTTCACATTTGACTGAGTGATCTAGTTTTTTTTACCTCACGCGACCATGTTGCGAATTCGGCCGAGATTTCATAACGACCAATGGGCGGTGGCCTCTAGATTGTTTACAATGTAAATGTTGACGACGCAAGACAAACGACGGACAAAAGGCGCGCACAAAAACTCACATAAGTACAAGTTGTGCTCAGGTGAAAAAAAGCAAAACCTTGGAGTACTTTATAGTGACGCCATTTAGATTTCATGATCTCATTTTAGTTCTGTGTTGATTTTCAATATAGAGACAGAAACATTTGAAAATGATGTTATGAATATAATACCAGGCGAGTGCTGAATCTTAAAACTGGTGTCAATACTATAAATTATTTGAGAAAACACTTGTTGGCAAAGAAAGCAATCATGGTATTACTATTTATTCCACCAGTAATACCGTAATCAAACGTCTCCTTGGATACATCGGAAACGTTGACTTAAGCAAGTTCCAGATTACAAAGTTCATATTAAAACAAACATCTTTAAAAAAAGCGATTCATGAAGGTTTAAACTAATTTTTAAATTTCTGTTAAATTCTCAATATTTATTTACACAAATAAGATTAATGCCAAAATAATGCAAACATTGAGGGCCTTTTTCTGAAAAAAAACAGAGCTTCATCCATATGCAGACAACACAGGCTAATCTGGGACGAAACTCTACACACAGGCGTGAAGATCGGTTTTCCCATAATGAGACTCAAATTGTAAAATCCTTCAAAGATGCATACCAGGAAGTATCGCTGACTTTTGGGGGTCTCTGTCGGATTATCTTGCCACGAATCTGTCTGGAACTTCCCTAAAACAAGCAAAAACACGACAATAAATGTGTGGAACTTCCCTATAACAAGCTTTAACACGACATAAAATGTGTGGAACTTCCCTATTACAAGCAAAAACACGATATTAAATGTCTGGAACTTCCCTAATACAAGCATTAACACAACAAAAAAATGTGTGGAACTTCCCTATAACAAGCAAAAACAAGACATTAAATGTGTGGAACTTCCCTATTACAAGCAAAAACACGACAGTTTAAGTGCGGAACTTCCCTTTTACAAGCAAAAACACATTAAATACGGATGTCCTATCGTACACGCTAAAACATACCTTGTTAAAACCTTTCAAACTGTTACATGTACACGATAATCCTTAATACAACCACACTATTTCATGTAACTGAGACTCTGTTAATTAATGATTATGATGAACTAAACAAATGAACATAAATTAATTACAAACAATGAAATGAGGTTTTCTAAATACCGAACTTAAACTTGTTGCCTGGGTTGAACCAACATATAGCAGGTAGTTTCATAAATATTGATGGGCAACCGCAATGCTTTAATAACACCTCCAATTTTCTGGAGGAAACAAAGCAATCAGTAGCAGAGATGTAACGTTGGCAATCAACGGCAGTAAACATTTAAATGTAACGATTAGGAACACAACTTACCAAAGATAATTGTGGTAATCTTCTGTTTTTCTCTCAAAATGTTTTCTCAATTGTTTGTGCATTTTGAGCCTAACCATCTTTAAGATAACCTACCGGTAACCAATCTTACCGGTAACCAATCTAAGAATTCTACACATTATACTTTATGTTTACCTAAATACACATGTTTAATTCATTATAAAAATGAAAAAAACAACAACAGATTATTTAGCAGTAATGATATATATTGTTAGAAGCCAATAGTATGCTAACGAACTAATCGTTACAAATAAATCATGTTGAGTAGATTTGTCATATGATGCTGCTATGTTAAGATTACATGTGTATTTCAAAACTGTGTACCAAGTCAATGTTTCTTCAAAAGAAATAACCCTTTGCATGCTGGGAAATGTATCGTCTGCTAAAATGTCATCTGCTGAATTTCTAAAATTAGCATTTTCTTTGATTTTTTTTTCGAAGAATACTATCAGAATAGCAAACAGTTTGGATCCTTATGAGACGCCACGTTCTGTGGCGTCTCATCTGGATCCAAACTGTTTGCAAAGGCCTTCAAAATTCAGTTCCAGCACTGAAAGAGTCAAATGCATATCACAACAGCTTGAGGCCTTTTCTGACAACTGTAATATACTACTAGTATTGACGTTCTTTCCTATAAATGTACACGTACTCATAAGAGAAACATAATATCAACAACAGTCATTTTCTCTTTGCAACTTTTTTAATGTAAAGCTAAAAAATATGTACATTCATAAACAATGGGAATTGTGAAAAACATTAAAAATTAACTAACATATTCAACAACAACATTTAAATTTATCAAAAAGAAAACCATGAAACATAATGACCCTTAATGAAATGAAGTAAAAATGAAAATTGCTTGCACAACAAATCAAAAGGTCTTTTGTCCGTCAATTTTGGAAAAGAATGGATGTCTTTTTCTAAATAGTATGTTAGTACCATTATAAACTTTTAATAATGTCTATCGGTACTTTAGACAAAATAATACTGACCTTTGTACCATGATTTCACAACTAAAGGAAACTAGCAGAAATTCTCATTTGCGCAATTTATACTCACGAACTTTACGATTAAACATTCAATTTAATACTGTAAATATATGCAAATATACTGCATATGGTACACTCATTTTGGAGTCTCATTATAAAAAATTAGCATTATATTACAGCTCGAAATAAGTAATTTTTATCAACATATACTTTCTGTAAGGAAACCAACAATGTGAAACAACATTTCACCAATAAACAAGCTGCAGTTAAAACAGGAATTTTAAAGGAATTCAGTTTTTTCGCCTGAACATCGTCAGATTTTTCGCGACGAAATCGTTGACCCGGCTCGGCAACTGTTTCATGGTCGGAACGATCTTCATGTGTCTGGTCACGAGAGAAACCAGACCGCCCCGTAGGATTGTCTCAAATTTCTCAATCCCCATTGCGCTCAAATGCAAATTTCCGTCATGCAAGAACTTAAACATGGCCCTGTTCCTCAAATCATGATCTAGTCGAAGGTAGCAACCACCTTCTTCCAAAACGTACGATGCAAGTGTATCGTCAATCCTTCGTCTGATGTTATTAACTGCAATAGGCCTCGCAAGCGCAACGCCAAGATTATCCGGTACTATCTCGCACCAGACAATTTTCGTTGACGGGAACCTCTTGAAAACTGCATCCATGACGTTCATCAACTCATCTTTAATCTCGTACTTTTTATCCGCCAATTCCGTCCCGCCGATGTGCAGAACGATACAATCTGGGGTGCCCTCCGCCGTTTTCTTTTCCAGCTGAAACATGACATCTCCCAATGCAAGCTCCTTCCAGACAAGCCACTCGATGGCGATGTTTCGAGACTCGAGGCCGAGGTTGAGGCTGGTGTGTCGGCGATTCAGGATGTTGTTGTGCACAGCGCCCAGCTGATTGGAGCCGATCAACCAGACGAGATTTGGCTTGCCGTCATCTGAGATATCACTGGCTAAAAATTGAAACATTAGCAGTTTTAGATGTTAATCAAACAGTGTATGCAAATAATGCAACAATATTAGTGTAATTTGCGAAGTGCGGGTTAAAAAATTAATTAAGCAGCCTTCGACCCACAACCACAGATCTTTACAAAGAAGAGACCGAATCTTTGAAATTTGTGCTTCTAAAGGAAACATGACAGTAAATTTTGACGGTTAAGCGTGAAGCAATCGAATATGAAGTAAATATTCTGTATCAGAGTTAAAATCTCTGATACATATTGTTTATGAATCGTTGTGCATGCATTCCATAAAAAGACTCGTACCATGTCCACTGGTCAGGTCATGTTTGGCTTCAAAACTGCGGCGTCCGGACTTCAAGTCATCAGGCTTGCCCGCGCCGTACAGCTCGTCCATCCTACGGTCATAATCATCGACCACACGATCACCAGACCCTCTAGCATTCTGTTCAACCCTTCCGGCCTGCTCATGCGCTCGAGAACCATCCCTAACAAATCCCGCCCCTGGCCCGCTCGTCATTCGCCGTCGTTTTGGCAGGTTTTCCTCCAACGCGATTTCGGGGTCATGTTCATGCAAGGCCCGCTTTGATTCCTGAAGCTCTGGCAGTCGCCCCTCATTGAGCAGCTGCTCGTTCTGACGATGTTTAGTACCCTCCACGTGCTGGTGGGCCTGCAATTCGGAGTTCAGCACGACTTTGCAGATCTGACAGAAACCCCATCGACGAGGTCGAGTTGGAGGGACATTGGGCCCTGGAACGAACATGGAATGATGCAATATGTCGACTGGCTAGTTTGGAGAGCGATCTGCTTAAAATGTATCATTCCTGACCTTATAGCTAGGCTGATAAACAGATATACTACGCTATTAAAGCAAGGTGTAAAATGTATCGCTTTTAGGAAAAACTGAGAAAACAATGAAGAATCAGAACACAGGGTTTGCATTCAATGAAATATAAACATTATCGTTATTTGCAAAACAAATGTGCATTTGTAAGATTACTCCCAAGAAAATATTTATCATTTACAAAAAAATTATTTGAAAGATTCAGTGGGCAATTACAAAAGAAGTTGGAGCTAAGTTACACACCTTGGACACTAAAAGTTACAATTTAGATAAAGTGCAAGCAATTTATCTCAAAAGGTACCAATAATCAGTAACTGTAGCATTTGGGAGCAACCACAAATTATCTTTAAAGCCCCATTAACGCTCAAAATCAGCGAATATTTCGTAAAATAAAGTTAACCCATAAAAATCAGTGTTCCATATAGCAACAGCC
This sequence comes from Dreissena rostriformis, assembly GCA_007657795.1. Classification (NCBI taxonomy): domain Eukaryota; kingdom Metazoa; phylum Mollusca; class Bivalvia; order Myida; family Dreissenidae; genus Dreissena; species Dreissena rostriformis. The sequence continues at coordinate 33,719 of VMBQ01002995.1, forward strand.
AAAATTTCAACGCCAGATGTGGTCTAGTAACATAAATTTAACGAGATACAAAATGCTCTTCTTTTTTTGTGAAACAATATATTCAACATGTGTTCATGTACCAAATTAGTGTTCGTGTGTCGTATGCATAGATTTATTTGCGGGAAATTAAAATGGAATATATTATTCGGAAGTTCCACACAAAAATAAAAACGAGCATTTTGTATCTCGTTAAATCTATGTAACCAGACCACATCTTGCGAAAAAATGTTGGCTTTTGCTAAACGGAACACCGATTTTTTATGTGTTAACTTTATTTCACGAAATATTCGTTGATTTTGAGTATAAATGGGGCTTTAACAATTGTTTCATCGTGAGCTTGCATTGTACCTTCTTCAACATAAAACAGATAAAAACATTACCTTTGAATTGCATGTGCAGATAATCCTCGCATTAAATTACGCCAGTTATTTTTGTTATTACTGTAATAATCTTACATTGAGATACTTCAAAACAAGTAACCAAAAGTTTTGCAGCAACTATTTTGGGGAACGTTTTTAAAAATTTGGGCCAAACAAAAGGTTACAGTCTGCAGATTTAATTCTTCTGCAAATTTAGCTTCATTTAACATAATATCAGTTTTGATTTATATTCACGTTTGCTTCATTTGACATAAGATCAGTTTTGATTTATAGTCACATTGGTTTCATTTAAAAATAGATAAGTTTTGATCTATATTAACACTGGCTTCATTTATCATAAATCAGTTTGGGTTTATACGTGTAGTCTCACTGAGTCACTGGCTTCATTTAACATAAGATAAGTGTTTTTTTTAGGATTTTACTTTTTGTATTCTTATTTGATGAGTGAAATAATTATTGTAATATTAAATTATTAATGACCTTTTTCTGATGAGTTTTAAGTAAGCCACTGTATAATACAAGCTTTGGACAAATCAAAACACAAAAAAACAAATGTAAAATGTTAAAACACAGTTTTTATAAATAAAATTACAAAACAAGAAGGAAATCAAGAAGGATACCTTTCACAGTTTGTCCTAATACTTTGATCTTAACTGAACATTTACAACATATCACTCATTAACATGTTTCGTTTCTCACAAATCAACTCATCTATAAATAAGCCTCCTCATGTACATGTATTATGTTAATTGCAACATACCCAGCCTGTAGGATCTTTGTCTCCAAATTCGTAACAACTGTCACATTATGTAGAATCTCTGTATTCAATATCCGTAACAACAGCCCCACCTCGACTCATCTCTTTCAAATGATGCTTAACAAAATGTGCAAATGAAAACCTTTTCATATCCATGATCAATGGCCATGAGAATGTAAATCCATCTCTCTGTCATAATAAACAGCTAGAATAGAATAATCGATCCTGAAGTCGAACTTGATGTTATTATCAATAGATTGGATAACATATTTCTGTTGAAAGATCTTTTGCCAGCAAAAAGAAAGGACTTTGCCATCATCTCTGCAAAACTATTTATATCATCAAAACAAAGTGCATCTAAAATTGATCTCCATCGGTTGCAGAATATGTTGTAGCTTCCCAATTCGTGTCAATCATATCACAGGTAGAATGGAAACTTCTCCGTAAAAATCAACATCATACATTGGGTAACTGTGTAAAATTGATCAGTGGATTCATTTCTTGTAGACTATATACCATCATTTCATCCCAAATGTATATCTCTCTGTTGTAATAAATAGTTGGAAGACTATGCCATCGTATCCAAATCGTTGATAATCATATCAGAACAGAAGATTTTCCTCTTTACATCTCTTTATTTTACAACAAAACTCTACGGTGAATTGCAAAAGATTAATTAGCCTTTGCCAATCTATTTCCAATCTTGTTCCATGCAATAACATGAAGTGGGAAACGTACCACTTAAACCTCTTGTTTGTTTGTGTAGTTGGCTTTTTCACCATTTCAACATTATTCCAGTCATATCCTCGGTGGTCATTTAATCTCCCCAGATTTTTTCTGAGTAAGCTGGTTTACCAGTGCTTATTTTACATACTTATGCCAGTAACTGACAACTTCTCTAATTGAATCAAAAGTAGGGGAGAATGGCTGTAGAAATAACCAATCCCCATACAAGCCAGACCAGGTATCGAACCCACGCTCCATCGCATAACAACTCAGCTAGCAATATATCTATATCTAAAACCATATCTTACCTATATTTTAGGTCCTGTCTGCCCTTTTTCCAAAGTCCAGAGCAGTTTGTTTCTAATTGCCGTTAATTCATACTGTTAAAATAATCAGAGAATATTCAATTGTCATTTCAAGCATGGCTGTTGAAATAAGGGAATCACCACCTCTTAACATGTTCACTCTCGCGGAAGACTGAAGCATATTACATGTATTGAAGTGAAATCAACACTTCAATCCTTTCACATACTGAAGTAGTATGTATTTCATTTCATATCAAACATTTTCCTCTCAGTGTTCCCATTCTCTCAAAACCAAAAGCATGTCATTGAATGAAATCCAACACTTCATTCTGCCTTTCCCTTTTTATTCATGCCGATGAATCCAACATTTCCTTATTTTTTCTCTCCAGTTTTCTCAAATACTGAAGAATGCAATGGAGTCCAACATTTCCTCAACGTTTTCCCATTTTTCTTGCATGCTGAATAATGCAATTGATTCCAACATTTCTGTAAAGTTTTCCTATTTTCTCACATGCTGAAGAACACATTCGATTCCAACATTTCTGTAAACTTTTCCCATTTTCTCACATGTTGAAGAATGCAATAAAGTCCAACATTTCATTCTGGTTTTCCCATGTTCTCACATTCTGTAGAATGCAATGGAGTCCAGCATTTCCTTAAAGTTTTCCCATTTTCTCAAATTCTGTAAAATGCAATGGAGTCTAGCATTTCCTTGAAGTTTTCCCATTTTCCCCACATGTTGAAAAATTCCCATGGAGTCTAGCATTTCCTAAAAGTTTTCCCATTTTCTCACATGTTGAAGAATGGAATGGAGTCCAGCAGGTCCTTAAAGTTTTCCCATTTTCTCACAAGCTGTAGAATGCAATGGAGTCCAGCATTTCATAAAAGTTTTCCCATTTATCACATGCTACAGAATGCAATGGAGTCCAACATTTCCATAAAGTTTTCCCATCTTCTCACAGTTGAAGAATGCAAAGAGTCAAACATTTTCTTAAAGTTTTCCCATTTTCTCTTATGCTGAAGAATTCAATGAGGTCAAACATTTTGTTCAGGTTTTCCCATTCTCTGAGATGGCTAATGCTGAATTATTATAGAAATGATGTAAAGTCCAAGCTTTCCTCCAAACTGTTTCTTAGGTAAAGTGATGATATTTTCCATTAAAAGGCAAGCTGAAACATGTATACAGTGTATATGCAAGCAGTTAAAATCATCCGATAAAGTCCTTGTCCAGATAAATCCAGATACAGTTCAGAGCACTGATCCTGAACATCTTATATGCCAGTCAATGCCAGTCATTATATTTATTTTCTTTCATTTGATTTGTTGTAAGCTAAATATTCAGTGGCATTTTCAATTTGTATTCAGATATGGTTTTGGCTAAAGTGGAATAGCAGACGGACTTCCCTTCCGTTTTTCTATGCCCCCCGCCCCTCCAGTTTTACGCAAAAAACTTGTAAAATATGTCCTACCTTTTTTGTCCCTATTTTATCTGTCAATTTTAAATTGTTAAATAATTTCCCATCCAACTTGTTTTCATTGGTTATTGAGGATTTTCACCTCAATATAACTGACATTTTACGATGATATTTAATGATTTATGTAGATATTAAAAGATTTATGTTGATATCAAACAATTTCTGATGAAAAACAAGATTGTATTGTAATTTAATCAAAGTAAACTCAAAACAAAGCAATTTATGTTTTATTTAACGTCATTATATTTTATCAGCAATTAAATTATATCTTACCTTTATCACCAATTTAATTATATCTTACCTTTTTTATATGTCTGATTGAGACATCAAATTCATAAAGTTTGTTAGTTCGATACAGGGCCGTCTCTGTCCATCAGGGGAAGAGGCCAGGGGCCCTCATCATGGGCTCATGAGGGGGAATTTTCGCGGTGTTTCCCTTTTATGGGGATTTTTTTTACTTACTCTCTTATTACTACATTTGTACTGATTGAACTATATTCATTGCTTTTTTTCATAATGAAGTATATTTGAATAGATGTTCTTGAAATAAAATTGTAAAATTGAGATAAAAAATCATGAGACACTTCTTTGTAAAAAAAAAAAAAAAAAAAAAAAATTAGGGGGATTTTTTTCCAAAAAAAGGGAAAAAAGTATACTTTTTTGATGGGGGACGGGGCCGATATTCGGCCCCAAAAAACGGGGATCGACGGCCCTGTTTCGATATGCATTCTTTCGTACCAACATTCACCGTATTTCTAGTTTTCTTTAGGGTGTAAAGGTCATTTGATCATTGTAATGCATTCCATTTCTTTGCAATCATAGATTTCAAAGTTGCAATTAAAGTTACCCTTTCCCTGCATGTCTTGGCACAATGTTGATCATATCTTTGGTTCCATTACAAATACTATACGATCAAAAATCTTTGTCCAAGGGATGTAAATCTCTGGATTCTGGTACAGGTGTTCGCGTCAACATGACGTTGATCATATCTTTGGATCCAATACAAATACTTTACGACCAAAGTCCAGGCGTTCGCGTCAACTTAACTTACATCCTTGATGATATTGAATGAGGCTGCGAGGAGCCATCATTATCTGGCTCGTCCCTAGAAGCAAACTTTTACAATTACCTGGCCTGTTTTTGAAGTCTGGCAAATCTGGTTGGTCCATTCGTCTTTTATATTTGTCCTCTGAATATACAAGCAAAAAGGTTTTGTTGGCAAAAGTAGAAAACGATAAATGAAATAGTTAAGTTTCACATTGAAGTCATGTTGTTTAATAGAATTCAGTGTAAACTTCAGTTCAGTATAGAGGGCTCAGTACAACTATTGGGGCTAGCGAAAATCAGTTTGTAAACTTCTAATGAGCTTCATCTGTATAGAAAGTAGTGCCAAAATTGGCAAAAGTAGAAAACGATAAATGAAATAGTTAAGTTTCACATTGAAGTCATGTTGTTTAATAGAATTCAGTGTAAACTTCAGTTCAGTATAGAGGGCTCAGTACAACTATTGGGGCTAGCGAAAATCAGTTTGTAAACTTCTAATGAGCTTCATCTGTATAGAACACTCAATTTAAGCCGCTCTGTGAAAATAGGGTTTAATGCATTTGCCTAAAGTGTCGTCCCAGATTAGCCCATGCAATCCAAACAGGCTAATCAGGGACACTTTCTTCTTAGCGAAAAAGAAGTCTCAGCGGAAAGTGTCGTCCCTGATTAATCTGGGATACCACTTTACACACAAGCGTTTATCCCCATTTTCCAACAAGGAGGCTCATTAATGTATCACTATCTAAGTTGCATACCTGGAGAATGACTCCTGGAGCTGCGATGCCTTTCAGCTACGAAATCATCAGTTCGCCTCGCCTCTATTCGGCTCCTAGAACATAAGAGGGTCAACATAAATCACAAAGGATTGGCATTATAAAACAAGTTTGGTAAAGATGGGATGAAATATCGGGACAGACCAACCGACCGACAAAGTGACTCCTATATAGCCCCCATTACCAATGGTAATGGGGGTATAATGAAACAACCACCTTTATCTATCTTAACCAACACTTGGGCCCATATTCACCACCCATTCTTAGACAAAATAAAGAATGGACTTTAAAATATGTTTAAAGTTCGAATATATACAGGCTACCACTGGTGATTATGTCATAAAAACAATGTTCTACTTGAAGAATGATGAAAATAGAGGTGGTTAATGCCAAGTTTGATTCATAATCAAAGCAATTCTTTAATATTTCAATTTAAAGAATATTCTTTATTCTTAGACCATGCTTATCCCTCCCTCTCCCCCCACCTGTACCTACTTGTATCACTGAGTAACACCATATGCGTGCAGCGTACCTGGCATCCAGGCCTTGCTTATCCCCCCTGTCCCCCTCACTCTTGCGTCTCATCAGATTGTAGCGGAGGTCGTTTGGATTTCTCTGCACATCATCATGAAGCATGGATGTGTCCTCGAAACGTTTCTGTTCCTTGTACATTTTCTCGTAGCGCGGATCAGGCTTTGGATCCAACCTTAAGTCCATTCAAAAAGACATGATTGACTGTTAAGATAGTTAAGATTTTTTAATTATCAAGATGTTTATTTTATTCTTCAAGTAGCACTTTTCATATTTATGTCAGTCGATAGCTATTAATAGCTTATGTTGTTTGGTTAAAACTATTTTCGACAATAAATAAAGTTTGAACTTTATTTAGTTGGAATAAATACATTAATTCTGGACTTTATACAGTTCCCACTTCTACTGACAAAATTAAGTTATGATAAATCAAACATGAAACAGAAAGTGGCAAAAAAACAATAACTCATTTGAACTTTTACAAATAAAGAATATGGTATTCCACTTTATTGCACATTTTTGACACATCAGTCCATAGGTCCACCTACCTCACTGTCACAGGAATATCATCATAATCTGCCCTGAAACAGATTGTGAAGAACCATTAGAGCAGTATTATGGGAACACTGGGCTTAATGCATTTGCGTAAAGTGTCGTCCCAGATTAGCTTGTGCAGAAAGCACAGGCTAGTCAGAGACGTCAATTTCCACTTTTTTTTGGAATTTTTCGTTTAAATGAAACACCTTCTAAAAGAAAAATCAATTCAAGGCGGAAATGTTGTCCCTGATAAGCCTGTGAAGTCTATTATAGCAAGCTTTTTTACCATTTAGAAACTGGATTTTTTGTACGCAATCATCATATCACAATTTTTTTACATATATTATTTTAACATTATAATATAACGTCTTAAAACTTTCAAACATAACAATTAGTGGTTTGATTTGGAATAGACAAGTAAAAAAACACCTAAATGTCAATATTGTCAATACCTGAGGCATTTAATTCAGAGTTCAAAATAGGAATAATTTGTCATAATTAAGAGACAAAAAAAACTAAGATAACAGGGATTTTTTTCTCCACTTTTTGGGAAGATAGCCCATGGCTTTGGAATTGGGAATTTTATCGGCATTTTCATGAAATTGGGAAAATAAATTCATTAGCCTTATTTTTTTACACGAAAAGTCCACTGATAAGGGAAATACTAATTTGATATAACTTTTTATAATCATTCAAATTCACATTTTGGGAAAAAAGCATACTTTTTGGGATTGGGAACATAGCCGTTTTTCGGCTATAAAATCAGGCCAAAAAAACCCTGGATAATATGAAAATTATAACATGACTTTAGAAAAACTTTTGCAATTTAAATGAGTCTTAACTACTGTAGAATCATTAATATTTATCAGCATTTAATTTCGTTGTTTTTTTCTTCAAAAAATTACTTTTTCAAATACACATAAATTTGTGTATTTAATTTTCTAAAAATCAGGAATTTGTATCCGTGGTTTTGGGTTAAATTCGTGAATGTCAACCCATAAAAATCAACAAAAAATTATGTTCACAAAAAAAGATTTTACGGTATATGTTAAACTCAATGCTAAGCTTAATACCAGTGCTTTTATAAATAGGGTAATTGGCATTTAGCATCTAAAATTCTAAATATAAGATTTATCACTCTGACCAACCTTGAACTGTGACCCCTTGAATCCTTGACCATTCGCCTGTCCCCATACTCATCTCTCCCAACCGACACTTTATAGTCGAGGTCATGTGACTTCCCAGCAGATTTCGGCTTGTCGACAGGCTTTACGGAAATCGTCCTCTTTTCAACGTACGCTTCCTCGTCAAGTATATCATCGTGGCGGAATGCCTTGATCTCGTCTCGATCAAACAGCGTCTTCTCGTATACTTTCTTTGGAAACAGCATTCGGAAAGTTTTTGTGTTGAAATGGTAGTTGACCGGGACATCCTCCCCATCATCGAGCTGAATGTGACTCGNAATGAAATGTATTGCAGGCTGTATCATGAAGTGTATTGCAGGCTGTATCATGAAGTGTATTGCAGGCTGTATCATGAAGTTTATTGCAGGCTGTATCATGAAGTCTATTGCAGGCTGTATCATGAAATGTATTGCAGGCTGTATCATGAAGTTTATTGCAGGCTGTATCATGAAATGTATTGCAGGCTGTATCATGAAGTGTATTGCAGGCTGTATCATGAAGTTTATTGCAGTCTGTATCATGAAATGTATAGCAGGCTGTATCATGAAGTGTATTGCAGGCTGTATAATGAAGTTTAGTGCAGGCTGTATCATGAAGTGTATTGCAGGCTGTATCATGAAATGTATTGCAGGCTGCATCATGAAATGTATTGCAGGCTGTATCATGAAGTGTATTGCAGGCTGTATTATGAAGTGTATTGCAGGCTGTATTATGAAGTGTATTGCAGGCTGTATCACGAAGTGTATTGCAGGCTGTATCATGAAGTGTATTGCAGGCTGTATCATGAAGTGTATTGCAGTCTGTATCATGAAGTGTATTGCAGGCTGTATCATAAAGTTTATTGCAGGCTGTATCATGAAGTGTTTTGCAGGCTGCATCATGAAGTGTATTGCAAGCTGTATCATGAAATGTATTGCAGGCTGTATTGTGAAGTTCATTGCAGGCTGTATCATGAAATGTATTGCAGGCTGTATCATGAAGTGTATTGCAGGCTGTATCCTGAACTATTGCAGGCTGTATCATGAAATGTATTGCAGGCTGTATCATGAAGTGTATTACAGGCTGTATCATGAAGTGTATTACAGGCTGTATCATGAAGTTTATTGCAGGCTGTACCATAAAGTTTATTGCAAGCTGTATCATGAAGTGTATTGCAGGCTGTATCATGAAGTGTATTGCAGGCTGTATCATGAAGTGTATTGCAGGCTGCATCATAAAATGCATCGCAAGCTGTATTATTAACAGTTTCTTAAAAGGGGTATCATGCACTGTATCATTGTCAGTAACCCAATGTAATCATGCAGAACAGTAACCTGGCAATGAGTCTGCAAATGAAAAATAAGCATAATTTAACACCATAGAACAACCTACCATAATTAAGACCAGCCTCCATGCACAAATGGATATATCCAGAGTAATTTCCACCATGTCCGCTTGCTATCATTTAATTCCAAATTTCCAGTCAAGATAAGTTTTCATAAATAATGAATATATCACTTGAATACCACTCCACTATTGTGAAGGTGCCAGCATACTAAAACATTCCAAGTACATGACTTTGTACATCCATCATTTTGCAAATGAAGGAAATAAAAGTTATTTTTTTTTCCTATCAAACTGAAACAAATTATCTAGCCTTGTGCATTTTTCTACAGTTGAAAGTTCCTCAAAGAACTGATACCACTTCACAACTGTTTTAGAAACACTTCACCAAATCACAAATATCTTTCAGCAAAACAAGATACTCTCTCACTTTTAAGCAGTGAGCAATTATATATTTTTGAAACCAACTTTCTAGTGGTTTTATGATACTTTTAAGTCCATTTAAATGTGTTCTGTCTAGTAAAATATGCCCATTAAACAAAACAGATGGCTGGACAACTGACAGCAGCTCACTTATGTTTATTCTTAAAGTAAAATTTGCATAAGATTTTTACAATCTCAGAGTCACTTTTTTCAAATGAATTTCACTGCATGTGAAATTTGAAGATAAATTTCACAAACACTTCTCATAAAGTTAATTCCACCTGCACACATGGAGCATACCTTCAGATCTTCATCTCCTATTCCTGACTATGCACTTGCTGGTACAAACATACAACGGCAAATTTCGATTCTTGAATTCACCATGATGCATTTACCACTCAAACTGCTCGAAATTCAAAACACTTACAACATGAAATGGTGATGAAATTATAAAAATGTAAGCACTTTTTAATTCACTTCTCATTTACACAGCTATTATGTCAACAACAGATTGTTTGTTTAACCCTTAAACATAAATATAAATTCATAACACACATTAAACTTCAACCTTAAAATGATAAATTGTATGATAACAATGACTAGCCTTCACACACGAAAGCTTGAAGGTTTAGTGCAATTTTCATTTTCAGTGTTAATAAATATTTGATTAATGTCATGTAAATTAATGTTACAGAGTCATAGTGAAGTCAGAGCACGTATGAACCTACACTGATGTTGCCGTTCAAAATAACCACCCACCTCATTCAAAATGAGTCCTTTAAACAACACAGAGAATCAGAAAATTAAAACTAATGTTTCCACTCTAATCAACCACCCATTTCAATGAATCATTCTAAATGATGCTTTTACAACACAGACCCTCAGCAAATGATTCCCTTATCATAAGGATGTTCCACACCCACTTAAAAATCTATCAACAAATCATTCCTTTTTTACCCCATCCTTCCTCAATGCTCCGATTCCTTGAAAAACAACCTGTTTTGAAAACTGATACCAAAATTAAGTCTGATAGGATGAAAACATGTTTGCAAATTTGAGAGAATTCACCAGGTGCATTTTTATGACTAACAACAGGCCTTCTGCTTATAGCACATACAGTAAACCAAACATCAATTGTTGATGGATAAATTTCATTAAATCTCTATGGTTTTTAAGGTAACGACAAATGATGCTCTTGCAATGTCTCTGCACAAAAATGAAACTTCTTTAAAGACTAATATTTATTATTTAAATATAAGTTAGCATTGATATGTAATTAATCATCATTATTGATGACTTGCGTCAATTAACAATTTAAAATACTGTTACATTAATTATTCTATTTCTTATCATCCCCACCTTCTAAATTATTAAGTGTTCTTTATTCTGATTAATTACAGTTTAATGTCATCCATTTCATTTCTATTGCCAGAATAATCATATTATTTTACATAAATCATTATAAATTGGTAATATCCTTGTAAATCTTCAGTTCTGAGAAACCTAGTGAAAAATGTGAGAAATTGTAACATATATCCATTTACAAAATGCAACAAGGCTAGTCACCATAGGATGACATATGCCCTCTTTTTCCACATTTTTCTAAACCTAAACGCAAAGTGTTTTTCCACATTTTTCGAAACCTAAATGCAAAGTGTGACGGAATTTAAGACGGACAGACAGACGGACAGTGAGATCACTATATGCCCACCTTCGGGGGCATAAATAGGCAGTCCCAGTAGTTCGATGATTAAAAATATATGTCAAATTACAATTATGCTCATTGAAAGAATTCCATTTATACCAACTAATACAGCACATCTTCAGAGTAGCAAATGATATGAACTCTCATACAATTTTCTGTTTCATTATAAACATTTACAATGTACTTCCAAAAGAAAGAGTAGAATTTAAAAAAAAAGCTCTTTTTATAAATTCCAGGTTCATATGATTCTGATAATATTTATCAAGAAAAATATGAAATTAAACTGAACAAATACTTTCACTTTCTTTACATCACTTTTTTTTATTTTTACAAACAATAATATAATTATAATCAAAACACTAATTCAATGTTTTGTAAATAATTAAAGTTCACTTAAAACATTTTCATACTTTCATCCATGAAACACTACAAGACTTTTTTTTCCATTTTTAAAACCAATAAAATTATTATAATCAACACACTTATTTAATATTTTGTAAATAATTAAATATCACTAAAAACTACTTTCATACTTTCCCCTCAGTGAAACACTTCAAGCCCTAACCACACTGGAGCCAGAGACACCATGCAAGAAGGCGTTCATTGAGGAGCCCTGCCGGGGCTTATCAGCAGCAACAACCATCGCCAGTCTGGCTTATCAGCCCTCACACCTCCCATATCTCTGCAGGCTGCAAGTGCAGTGTGCACCATGTGCTGGTATGAGCCTCACTCTGGATAAACTGGGCTTAATGAATTGGCGTAAAGTGTTTCCCCAGATTAGCCTTTGCAGTCCGCTTTTATGGAATTTTATGTTTAAAGGTAGTTTTTTACAAACGAAAATCCAGTTTAAGCGGAAAGTGTCGTCCCTGATTAACCTGTGCGGACTGTGTGGCAGTCTGCTCAGGCTATTCAGGGACAACACTTTCCGCTTTTATGGAATTTTATGTTTAAAGGTAGTCTCTTATAAACGAAAATCCAGTTAAAGCGGAAAGTGTCGTCCCTGATTAGCCTGTGCGGACTGCACAGGCTAATCTGGGACAACACTTAACGTATATGCATAAAGCCCACTTTTCCCAGAACAAGGCTCCTTTCATTGAGGAGCCCTGCCAGGGCTTATCAGCAGCAGCAGCCACCTGCCAGTCGGGCTTACCAGCTCTCACACCTCCACTACCTCTGTAGGCTGTAGTGCAGTGTGCACCATTTGCTGATGTTATCTTGTTATCTCCCCATAGATCTTGTCCCGTTTATAAGTATAGGATGTTTTATGGGTGTTTAAGGAGTAATTAGGAATGATCTGCATGCAGTAGCAATTTTCATTGTACAATCCAAATATATCATTCTTGATTTGAGAGAATTTCCCATTTAAAGATATTCACAAGCTATTTTCTTTAAAAAAAAAACTATTGAGAATTTTCTTTTATAAAGGTTGTTTTCAAATAAAACTGGTCAGTATAAAATTAGCACTAGTGTAGCATAATTATAATTTTGAAATTTACAAATAATTAACTCAACACAATGTCTAGTACATGTACAATGCCTGATCATAAGGTTAAGTTTATAATAGTGTTATTTTATAAAGAATTTGTCGCCAATTTAGTTGAATTGTCACCAATGTCTACAACACTGATCCTGGCTGGACTCTTTATTGTAATGTGCTATCTCTGTTACAGTCTATCTACATTGCATTTGACAGCATACCTACCGGAACATGTAAAAACTCAGAATTGCATACTTATTAGGAGCCCACGGGCCACAGCATAGCTATGCCTTAATGCAACTAGGGTATGAGCAGAAATTGTTATTAGGATACATCACATTGCAACAGTTTTCATACACAAAACTAATCCTGTTGTGATAGCTTATCATTCTACCCTTGTGATGCACTGGTTACAGAATTCCAGCAATCTCCTACATGGCATTTTAATGTTTACCAACAGTTATCAAACTTTCATTGAAGATGTTCCAGCAAAATTACTTGGAACATTTGTTATCATTACCCTCAATGAGATACTGGTACTCCCAAACACTGATAAGAATCTGCCAAACAGCTGAAGGCAGGCAATGTATGTGATACAAACAAGATCAGTAATGCACTTGTTCAGGTAATTTTGTTGATTTTGTTTATCTTATAAAAAAATGCACAGGTATTTTGATATTAACCAGGTTTTGTGAAATAGCAATGAGGTCAAGCCCCTGTAAATGCCTTCAAACTCACATAACAGTTACTTGGAAATCCTCCTGTCAATTTTTAAACCTTTCTTCAATTTGAATGGGCTTTAAAAAAAACTTTCCTTTAAAAATCCATTCAATAACCTGTGAGACCCTCCTCCAGTCTTGTTAATCTTTTATATTTTCCTATTTTAAATTTTGAAGTATTTAATCAATTTTGTTAAAGTTTGTGGATGCTGTTTAGGAAAGGGAACATAATCACCATTTCCCTAGAGGAAGAATCAAAATAGGAAAAGTGATAGAGAAAGTTTGGAAAGGTAAAGGTTTGAAGATGCTGTTCAGGAAAGGGGCCATATCACCCCAGAGGTAGAATGAAAACAGTAAAAAGTGATGGATAATGGGAAGTTAGGATATGAGGTGGAATGTGAGGGATACCCAGAAATTTGGACGACAGGGTGTGATTGGGGCAGTAGGTGGTGTGGCATAGGAGTGTTAGTTATGGGAGAATGTTCCATCCTGTAACACCTGGTCTCAATGCCAGGAATTGAGGCTAGCTTAGCTAGTCGATCCTGCTCACTACAAAGCACCTCAAGTCACATGTCTGTCATATCTACCAAGCATTTTCTTGCCAGTTCCTTAATGAGATAAATTCCACTCAGTATCAATGCAAGGACTATTGTATGTCCTGACCTGCCTTCATCTTGCCAATCATCAGAATTGACAAGTAATGTCATGGTCATTAGCATTTTCATGCTGGACAGTGAGCAAGACCACTAATGCCATGACCATTGCAACAATAATGCCGCTAGCTTTGAAAGACAAAAGATCAAGTATCTTGGAATAATGATTAATGGCGTTCGCTGGCTTTCAACATACAGAGCTCCTAATGCTTCAGCTAATTATATTATACATACTCCTATACCCTACAAAGCAGGTTAACCCTTTGCATGCTGGGAAATTTGTCGTCTGCTTAAATGTCGTCTGCTGAATTTCTAAAATTAGCATTTTCTTTGATTTTTGCCAAAGAATACTATCAGAATAGCAAACAGTTTGGATCCTGATGAGACGCCACGTTTTGTGGCGTCTCATCTGGATCCAAACTGTTTGCAAAGGCCTTCAAAATTCGGTTCCAGCACTGAAAGAGTTAAATGCTGATAAATATTCAGACTGCAGAAGTCCATAATTGAGTACACCATAGAAATAACAAACAGTAAACAGATTGGTTGTTTCAGCCAAAAAAAACAAACATTCATAGTTCTGTATTTGAACATAATATCAGTCTCTATTTGCATGACACAAAATCTTATTTTTTGCCATTGTGTCTATATTCAGAGTAATTCTACACTACTTCTAAAATATAACAGTAATGTACTCTAAAGTGGGAAACTTTTGAAAATACTTTTAATGTGGTGGGAAAGCCTGCTTTAATACAAACTATTGCATGTCAAACATATCATAATGTATCAGTTTTCAGGATCAAACATATAATGACACCATAATATTCCTAAACATAAGTTGCTAAATGACCTTTGAAATCTAAAACAGGTAAACATCGGGCCTGTGTTTTACTGGAGGTAAGAGAAAACTGGTAAACAAGTGCAGTACAACATGCAAGGATTGTCTTTGATAATGATCACGTTAAAACAATAATTATATCTACAAATGGTCAGGCGCTTCACTGTCCCCTAATGAGACCATGAAACAGGGTAGCTCCAACCAGACTGAGCCACTGCTGAGGCTGGTCTGGAGCTTCGATGGGTGCATAACGCAGCCCAAATGTGCATCATTTTCTTGTTTTCAAAATCAACTGACCAAAGTCTCACCCTGCATGGAAGCTGCTTAAGAACTCTTTTTATCTGACCATAAACTGACCATAAGACAAAGTCTTAAATTTCACCCAAGAATAATTGTGCTGATAAACCTAGTGCAATTAAAACGTCCCACAAGGGCATCTGCCATTAAATCAGACTATTCCTTGATAACGGGGTCAAAGTTAATAAACTTGAACACAGCAAACAAATACTACTTCCATATGCTCATGATGCCAGAGTTATTAACCTTTCTTCAAGGGTCTTTAGCAGTCCATTCCAATTTATTGCTGAGAATTTTAGTATCTTCAAGCCAGCAATTAAACTCCAATCACCCATGGTGCGTGTAGGTGCTAATTAAGGGGTTTATGGTATGATGGAATGGGCAAGTGTTTCCTGTGTGGTCCAGGCCTTACTCTGGGCCTGCATTTACATGATTCTTATTTTATGTTGGCAATTAAGTCAAAATTATACATTTTTTTATATATTTTGTTTATGTGTGTGTAAATCTTCATAAATAACAGCTTGTAACAAAGTTTTTCTAAAATAGTTGTATCATATCTGTAACTCGTAATAAAGAAGGGGATAAGATGTATGATAAATATAAGACTTACAATAATTATGCGATGGCATGCAGTAAATCTATCAGAAGCAATAGAGATGAGATAAGATTTAACAGATAAGATAATGCAATCAGCCCCACTGGCAAGTATTTTATGACACAAAACCTCAAAAACATGAACTATACCACATTTATGGTGATTTCATATTGTGAATTCATAATTATTATGTATGCCACTGACTGTAGATTTTTCCTGTATTATAGACAATCCCAGAAATTGATAACTCCCGGATTACCGCCCCTGAATACTCGCAAGCGCCACCATTATGGTCCTGTGTGCAAGACTGAGAATAATCTGCAAGTTGTACTCATTATGGACTCAAGGTCAAGGTCATTAGCAATTTAAATGCTAGGCTGGGTCATGAAAAACAGGCTGCATGCTCAACAAAGCGGAAGACAATGTTACCAGGCATAGAAAGGTCAATCAGTAACTCTCATTCTCCTAACAGAACACTGGAGATGGCTAATATGATGTGCGCCTTTCATTAGCTATTGAGTATGAAAACTTTTCTTCTTCCAAAATTATACAAAGCGTGATATTATCCATCAGGATCGTAGATTAACACAGGCCTGTATTTTTGTTGCTTTACCACATGTTGGTCCTTATTCACAAGGCTGTCAAAATTTACATTCTGATAATACCAAAACTGTCAAAAGTTATATACTCAAACTCAAAGCCAAATTCTATTTGGAGATTTTTTTTTACACATGACACTGACTGGTACGCATGTATATTTATCATCTTTAAATATACCATGTCATCTTTCATTCAAGGTTCTTTCATGAAATTTGTAGTTATTATCTCCCACAATGACGACTTGATGAAACAAGACTCAAATTTCAGTGACATCGTGTTGTACCTGCAGTAGGCTCATAAAATTATAATGAAAATAAATGAAACTTCGGATTACATCTTTTGCATACATTTGAATAACATTTCTGTGGGAAATATTACAAAAAGAATGTTTGGTATTTGACAATAAATTAATTTGATGCGTAATGGATGGAGGGATACGTTTTGTCCTTTACTTGGACCTATTTTTCAGCTCGATTTCATCGCAAGCCTAAGGCTCTCGAGTCTGTTTCCTGGGTAGAACCAGTACTTGGTGTCTTTGTGGGAGATCTAAAGAACGCTCCCACAATGGTGATCGAACTGTGACCTCCCTGTGGCTAGGCAGACACCATATCCACTACGCCAGGGCAACTACGGCGATTATTTTTAGTTCAGATTATTAATGATTTGAGACCAAAAACTTTCATACATGTAATCTTAGTCCAACAGCTCTTTTAAAACCAAACATGTCAATTCAATCCATCACAATGTACTTGTACTTTAAAATGACTTTAAACGCGACTTAAGTCTCATAGTACATTTTGCACCTTAATTCATCAGAATAGGCCAGATTAACATAATTTATTCTGGTGGGAAGGTAAAGGACTACTAATGGTTTTCAATTTGAAATATGAAACCTCTCAACATTCTTCAAAATGAGCTGTGGTGACAAAGAGTTAATTTGAATTTGCCATATATCAACACAGATGAAAGACACAAGATGTTTGTTATCAAAAAGCAAATATCTTTGCTGTGTGAGTGTGCATAATAAAACAGATAATGAAAAATCATTATCCAATGTAGTTGTTATACAAAGTTGCACAAGTTTGGTGATTTATACATCCTGGGTGTTATGAGTCCAGCCCCTTTTTTGTTGGTTAAGTTTATTGAATAAATTTTCAGGTGCTTAATTATTTGTCCTTCAAGGTTGTATAAACCCATACCACACAATACTTGATTTTTGTATTTAGGAAAATATTTAATTAAACTAGTTTTCTCAATTTACTTCTTGTTAAATTCAAAACTTAAACTCAAACATGCAATCTTATATCCATATAAATGATATGTTAACTCTTTTAACTCAGTTTAAGCCTCAAAGAAATGGTTCCCTAACCCAAACAGTATTATTGTTTTTGGATTGTCTTCGCACTTTTTCTAGGCAGTTCTTGCACTGTTCATGAACTAAATTCAAGAACAGGAACATTTCTTAACAAGTTCTCTTTTTTTGCCAAGAAAGTTTACCTTTAATGATGTAGTTGCTAAGCAATTTGTGTCCTCCAACAACATATTGCTTCTCCAAGACTTTCCCCTGTTTGGATCATCAGACTGTTCTTCCCTGGGGCACATTTGGGAGCTGGGCACCTGGCGGCCATATTGGGCAAACTGGATACTGACTAGCATTCCTGGCGGACAAGACATCGTCATGGCCTCCCCATCACAGCTCGCTTCCTCAAATGTGGTCAAAGTGCCGGATAGAATACCTGGAACATGGAGAAAAGTGAAGTTTCAGTTAACTCTTTCAGTGCTGGAACCGAATTTTGAAGGCCTTTGCAAACAGTTTGGATCCAGATGAGACGCCACAGAACGTGGCATCTCATCAGGATCCAAACTGTTTGCTATTCTGATCGTATTCTTTGGAAAAAAAATCGAAGAAAATGCTAGTTTTAGAAATTCAGCAGAGGACATTTTAGCAGACGACAAATTTCTCAGCATGCAAAGGGTTAAAAGCTGTTTATTTCAGCTTTACTGTATGGAAACTCTTCCAGTTTCAGTTGAAGCTGTTTATTTGAGTTTAACTGTTTTTAAATCATCCCAGTTTCGTTGAAAGTTATTTGTTTGAGCTTAAGTGCATTAAAATCCTTATAGTGTCCTTTAAAATCTGTTAACTTCAGCTTTACTGTATTTATTAATCATACCAGTTTCAGTTTAAAGCCGTTTTAGAGCTTTAGCCTTTTCGATATTGAAATCATACCAGTTTCCCATAAAAACGGTTCATTCAAACTTTACTGTATTGAAATCCTACAGCTTACTGATTGGTCTAACTTCAAGGAAAACTCAGTAAAGAAAGATAATAATTTATCAAGTCTGTTGTTGGAGCTAGACTTTTAAGTGATATTCTGAAGTCAAATATGCAACAACAGATAGATCTATTCAGGCAAAAGACACACAATTATCTTACAAGACATGACCAATTCAAAATCAACAAGGGCTGTTTGTAAAACATGCATGCCCCCCAAATGGGCTGTCAGTTATCATTGTGTGACCTTGACCTTTGACCTAGTGACCTGAAAATCAATAGGGGTCATCTGCCGGTCATCATCATGCATAACCAATGTCCCTCTGAAGTTTCGTGATCCCAGGCCTATTAAGCGTTCTTGAGTTATCATCCAGAAACCATTTTACTGCTTCAGGTCACTGTGACCTTGACCTTTGACCTAGTGACCTGAAAATCAATAGGGGTCATCTGCCAGTCATGACCAATGTCCCTATGAAGTTTCGTGATCCCAGGCCTAAGTGTTCTTGAGTTATCATCTGGAAACCATGTGGTGGACGGACCGACCGACGGACGACCAACGGACGGACCGACATGTGCAAAACAATAAACCCCCTCTTCTTCGAAGGGGGGCATAATAAAAAGGGAAACAAGATGTGTTTGTGAAACACTATGTCCACTTTTGAGCGATTTTGACCCATAAATTTGACCTTTGACCTTGAAGGATGACCTTGACCTTGACCTTTGACCACTCAAAATGTGCAGCTCCATGAGATACACATGCATGCCAAATATCAAGTTGCTATCTTCAATATTGAAAAAGTAATGGCCAATGTTAAAGTTGGCGCAAACAGACCAACCAACCAACCAACAGACCAACAGACCAACAGACAGGGCAAAAACAATATGTCCCCCAGTATATACTGGTGGACATAAAAATATTATTACTGCATAAGTGTTAAAGTTAGCGACATGGAAATGTAAATTTGCTAATATTTCTGAAAGCCAAAATTGCATCCATTGTCAAAAGAAACACAAAATTACCCAATTTATTGTAATTTCACATTTTTTAATTCACCAAATTAATTAAAATTACATTATAATATATATAGTTATATTATTATGGCAGCAATTGCGGTCATCTTTAATATAAGCCATAATATTTTTTTCTTATAAAATGTTTTTTTTTTTATCATTTATCATTGGTTAAAAATTTGCTAATTTTCCATAAAAGCCTGCACATAAATCATACAAAAAATCAACAAAAAATGTCACAGTTTCAAATTGATCATAATGAAAGAAAACCTGAAAATGTAAAGTATTGAATTTTCTCACGCATTTGGTTAACCACATTATGAATGAAAAACTCAAAATGTTATGTATTGAATTTTCTCACGCTTGTGGTTAACCACGTAAACTTTTCTCCCCAACTCTGTGCTGCATGGAAAACATTTTCTGAACCTCACTGTAAAGATATACCGTAAATGACACTATCAACCACTCACAAAAGTGGGCGGGGACCACATAAACCACATGCCCACATAAACCATTGAATAATCAATTTACAGCTATTTACTACGAGTCTCATTGCATAATTATGTATTTAAAAGAATGTCATCATGCAGCTTAATATTGCTAAATCAGCTGTAACATGGTGTGGTTTATAAATACCTGATTAACTATTTTTATTCATAAATTATATATTCATAGCATATTTAAAATTCCAAGGCATAATAAATAGGTTGAGGCAATAGTATTACTGGTATTAAACATATTCCATTAATCTTTCTGTGCTTTTAATTTTGGTTATCAAAAGGTTCCAAATACTTGTTTCCTTACCGAAAGTTAATACATTTTCCCCAAATACGAAAACTTTTATGAACAAAATATATAATTTTTTATAATAGTTTCATAAAACTTTTTGCCCCAATAAATCATGAACACAATCTACTGAAACTATAATCATTGAGATGATTTAGATAACAGAACCCCATAAGTCTCTAATGTGCAGATGTAATCGATGACAAACTGCGCCATACGGTCTCGGCTTTCACCTGATCAGTTGATAGCATCACGATCACGTCAAATTGTGTCAAAAGACCCTGACCCATAGGTTGCCCATGTTGCATAATGGTGGAAGATTATTTGCTAAAAATGTTGTTTGCCTGCGTAATGCTACACTATCACACAACAACTGATATGAGGACATTAAATTGAAGGCGAGGGCGTTTTATTTAATTTGTTTTCACCATGGGATAATGATAACTTGATCTTAAATTTACTATGTGAAAGAATGTTTGTACATTTTAAATGCCAGCAATAAATGTCATTTTTTGTGTTTGTTTTTTGGCAGTATTTAATTTATTTAAGACAGCATACATTTTGAGCATAATAATAAATGTTAACAAAGTCAAATTTTAATATTTATCTTAATGACATCACATTTCTGCATTATGGTTTACTTTTATTAATTTATTTTCAATGATAAAGCAATAACAGCTAAAAGGTCTAGCACATTTAGTTGTATTCATGTTATATAAATGACAACTAAATGAGTCAAAGCTTGAGGTACATAGGAAGTATTTAAACATGAAATTATTAACTTGTGTACTTTTCATCAAATAAAAGGCAGTCAAAAGGTCGTCATCTTTTGATTTTGCAATTTTTATGATATGAACTTTTTTCAATCCCTTGACCTTTGCATACCCCACATTCTTCAGGCCCCACATGAACATCAACGACCTTGAATGTTTAATCTCTCTGTGGGCCACATCAAACAATCCTCTCAGTCCTTGATAACTCCATTGCAAACAGCATTCCATTGCAACCCAATTCCCCCTTGAGTTAATGGGTTATATTTCCACATTGTCAGCCTAGTAAACCTCTACATTGCCAACTAGCAACTTGTTTTTTGTAAAATCCCTCCTCTCCAAAATCTCCAAAAGCTTCAAGCAAATTAATTAAAACAAGAAATATATCTTTAAAAAAGATATAGGGCGTTGATTGTGGTCGGTGTTTATGAACAATCAAAAGTTATATCTGTGAGATCAAAAATAACGAATGCCTTTTTTCTGCGCAGTTCTTATCTGTATCACACGCAAATAAATTACGGGGAGTTCACCAGATTTCGTGGCTTATTTCGCTTTATTATATATTATTACTAAGATATCTATATTTACAGAAAAGAAAAACACAAGAAGCATGAAAATAAATGAAAGCATATAAGTCAGCCGGCAACACTCGAATCTTATTTGATTCCATTATTAATAACATCGTGAATCATCGTGCTCGTGCTTAATAAATTGGTCAAAATGGATAAATCTAATTAAATTATTCAAAATTGGTCCATATCATGCAATTGTTTATATAACGATTTCTGTTACTGACCGCAAACTGACCTTGATACTTTGCGGGTTGGAATGCAACGCATTAAAGTGAGGTAACAATTCCACTGCTGGAACGACGGCTTGTTTAAAGCTTTAAACATTTACGTGTTTAACGGTCAATTTCGAAAACAATTTTAAATTTTTTCGTCAAAGCGTACATAATGTTACTGAACAACAAAACTTATATGATCTAAAATTTATGAATGCACAGAATGCAATATCGTAGTAATTACCAAATATGAGAACACTGATAATAAGCCTTTAGGTACAAACGCTCTGGCGCTGAATTTTCTTCTAAATATAAAGGGGCACACATTCAGTATTGATGTCGAGAATTGAGTGTGAAACTGCTCTATCTCTCAAACTTTATCATTAGAGATACAATTGTTTCATGCTGAATACGCAGTTAACATCGTTGCTAAACTAACTGTAGTATCCCTTTTCATACCCAATACTTCCCAAAAATAGAAAGTCGATGGAATGACATATTAATGTTAAAGTGAAGTCTGTTTGTAGATTGCACGTTTTCTACTGCGAAAAGTTTCAGGCCCACCGGCGGGAAATTTTATATTCGAATTGATTGGTAGCTTACAAAGGTTAGGCTTAGGTGAAAAGCTGGCATATACAGCTAATGCCGAAAAAAAAGTTATTTCACAAGGTATTGTGCTTCTAACGCAAGGCTCCTATTTTAACACTGAAGACGCTTTAAGGCTTAAATTACTTGATACCAATGCTAGACGGTACAGGGTAAAAAGATATTTTAACCAAATTAAGCAGAAGCTTTAATGGCCTGAAAAGATCTATCAGGGATTGATGGGTAACAAAGATGGGCTCACATTCCACCTTTAATGTGTGCAATCATTGAAACAGCATTTGTCAATGTCAGGTTGAATGAGAATGTTTCAAGATTTACTGAACACTTAAATGCCAATTTATGACAAAAAAAACCCTTGAACTTTTAACATACTAGGGGATAGGGAAAAAACTTGTCTCAAATGAAGATGAGTATGCTGAGATAGCAGTGTTGTTTGCAAAAAAAATAAATTATTATTATGCACTTTTAAACCTGCCAGCACTGGAGGGCAAAACATAGAATAGTTTCACTTTCACAATACCTCAAAACATGGATTAAAAGGGTTTTAATGTTTCCAGAAATTACAGATCATCAGGTACACAGAGTCATGCAGTATAATTTCATATATTTCCAAATGAAACAAGATTGCCTTTGTCACAAATATGCAGCCAAGTTATTTAACATTCCATCCACACTGGATAAAGTTGTGCTTCAGAAAAAGAGTTCAGGATTTGATTTCTTCTATTGACATTGGATTTAATTTTCTGCAGGAAAATTCATCTCATATGCTTATCATACCCACAAAGTGATTAACATTTCATTCCTGTAGCTAAAAGTCATGCTCCAGAAAAAAACTATAACTGTCACTTTTGTGCATGAAAGACCCCCCCCTCCCACCCCATCCCCTCAACCCCACCCCATCCCCACACAAATGCCACTTTGCCAGAGCACATCAACAGTTCAGTTCAACTGGTTTGGTTTCCCAACAATGCAAGCTTCATCTGGATTAACCCTTTGAGCGCTGGAACCGGATTTTGAAGGCCTTTGCAAACAGTTTGGATCCAGAACGTGGCGTCTCATCAGGATCCAAACTGTTTGCTATTCTGATAGTATTCTTTGAAAAAAATCGAAGAAAATGCTAATTTTAGAAATTTAGCAGACAACATTTTAGCAGACGACAAATTTCCCAGCATGCAAAGGGTTAATAATATTATAGTCAAGATTATGTGCTGGACAAAATTGCAGCATGAAGATTCACTAGAGCAATAATTATGAAATACTGAATGCAGGAGTTGTGGTTCTTATGCACTGCATTTCCACTCATTGAGTTCCAGTTGATAACTCTTATGATTTTCAAGATATGCACGAAAACAATTACTAGGTATTGGGGAGTATAGGTATATGACCTTGAAAAGTGGCCTTGACCTTGAACCTTGAGGGCCAGCGATTCCTTACACTCCTCCTCATCATGCTTATCACATCCGCCTATGATATTTGAACATCTGTTTATTCTGAACAAATTGTTTATAATTGATTTCCTATTTTTGACCTTCACCTTGAATTGTGAACTTCATCTTGAACCAAGGGACATGGTTCTTGCATGTAAATGCAAAGTGCACAGTGCAAATGTGTTCATTAAACAAAATATAATTATAACCAACAAAACTTCTTTTATCTGGAAAATAAACAACACCAAAACTTCTCATGAAAGTAATCAACTTCATTTCAGGTAAAAAGTACTATATATAAAATATCTCGTAAAAACAAAACATCTTTACACACCAACAATTTAAAAGTTTTGAAATATCTAAATCGCTAAACGTTTTCAGGTCTTGTTACAAAAACATCGCATTTAAATTAAGGCATGTGACCAGTTCAATGGATGACAATAGCAAGTTGTACAGGCAATCCAACCCTCAATTTATTTCCAATTCAGAATTCCAACTGTCTTATGCAAACAAACATTAAACACATTTCTGTACTCAAATTATAGGGTGTCTTTGTATCACAGGTTTCAAACATTTGAGAAATGACAAAAAACTTCAGCTAAAT
Source organism: Dreissena rostriformis (assembly GCA_007657795.1). Taxonomy (NCBI): domain Eukaryota; kingdom Metazoa; phylum Mollusca; class Bivalvia; order Myida; family Dreissenidae; genus Dreissena; species Dreissena rostriformis. The sequence goes on from VMBQ01002995.1 coordinate 58,339, forward strand.
ACCTAAGGATTATATTTACCTAACATCAGTAATCCTGATTTAGATGCGCTGTAAGCTATTTAGCTTCTTCAAATCCTGTTTTATTTGTTCAACGATGCATTGTGCACCCTTATGTCTATCATATTTTAAACTTGGCCTGCTCATACAGAAACAAACTTTAACACAGATAAATATTAAATATTAAATTCATGGACAAAATTACAACATAAGATTAAACATAGAAAAAAGAATGAAATCTGATGAAATAAACTTTTTTTAAAGTTTGGAATGGGAATAATTGTTTGCTCCACAAATGTAATGTTAATTACTTTTTATGATACAATCTTCCAGTCAATGTCTTGTTATATGTAAATTTAAAGTAACTCTGCACCAAATGTGAGAATTTGCTTGCCCTGAAAACAAGATGACCTCAGTTTTTGGCTTTTATGTGAGCCGCACTCTAGGAAACCTGGGCTTAATGCGCGTAAAATGTCGTCCCAGATTAGCCTGAAGAGTCAGCACAGGCTAATCAGGGACAGCACTTTCTGCCTAAATTGGATTTTTGCTTCATAGAGACTTCCTTTAAACTAAAAATAACATAACAGCGGAAAATTTCGTCCATGCCTAGCCTGTGTGGACTGCAAGGGCTATACTGGCAAGACACTTTACTCACATGCATTAAACCCTGTTTTCGGAGAGCTATGCTTATTTTATAAAATGCTAGCCATTAACATAAACACTCATATACTCTTGATTCTGTCCATTGAAAGCGTATTAATTATTGTATTTGTCAACAATGCCATTATGTCATATTATATCAACAGGAAACAAAACTGTGTCTTCCTCCACAAGATTATGACATTACTATTAGATAAGAAGGTATAGACCGGTAGATAAGATATATTGTATAGTCAGTCACAATATGCCCACTTTACAAACCATTAACCACCTATAGGAATATACTGTGGGTCACAATCACAGAGTCAATCAGGTCTACCATGTATGGCATGCCAACTGTTTCTGTCATTCCAGAGGTCTCTAGGGACAAACTGATTAGTAACGGACTGTCATTCAAACTTGTCAATCTGTCCTATACTGAACCTGGGTCAAATGCTTAACATGAAAACATTGATATGGTGGTACCCATAGCTCAATAGATATATTAAAACAAATTATTATATTATTTAAAACAAAAAAAAGAGTCTTACTGCTATCAGTTAGGTTTGAATTCTACACAATTATCAAGTGTTAAGTTTAACATTGTATCCTATGAATACACTGTAAATCCAATATAATGCTCTCCGTTATAGCGCTGAATCCAATATAACGCGGAGGGTGCTTGGATCCCGTTTTTTATCCAACCTTCCATTTCTGATTCAAATCCATGATATGCAACTTCGTGTATTTTCAGAAAATTCAAAGATGGCGGCGTTCACAGATTGTATGCTTGATTCAAAAAGTCCGTTTAAACGATTATAATCGATTAGCGGTTAGACACTCGGTTGCTTATTGGTGATAATATGTTGTTCAATATGAATAAAGGTGTGAAAAACTTTCGTGTCAGGGTTTATTGTTCCTTAATAGGGGTTGAATGCCTTAAGTTCATTAAGGTAAGTGCATGTGGATTAATTATTAAATTAAAGTTAATTGAGACTTAATTCTTACTTTGATATTATTGCAGTTTGTCTACATGAAAAGACCGGCCGTGAAATATACTGCGCACAGTAAGTATAAAACAGGGTAAATTTTTGCTGACATTTCATAAACTCTTTAGTATTGATACAACATGGAATCAAGAAAACGAAAGGCTTACAGTATTGCGGAGAAGTTGAATGTTGTTGATCGGTTACGTAGCGGAGAAGCGCAGGTCTCAGTCTCCAGAGACCTCAACATCGCAGAATCAACGCTGCTGCTGTTGTGATGTTCTGCATCACTTATTGTATTGTATTTTATGCGTATTAAAATGTATCTGTTTTATCGTTTATTATATGCAGTATTCTGATCATTCATGATTAATAAACAATACATGTATCCCTCTTGTTGTTTAATCATTCGTAAAGTTACGTGTGTTGAATATCTTACAATTCCCAGAAAATTTGTTTTACCATGGCACGATTTTCAGAAAATCATGTGTACATGTAGCATTTCAGAATTTTTTAAAGTCCCCGTGAAGCACGTTTTTTACATGACTGCGTATGACGCAATAAAACATTTCTTTGTCAGGTATTGCATTTAATCTAATTTTAAATTCGCTGTCCATTGGTCAGAACCGTACCTAATGAATGCTCTATCCCATAATGCACTGTACTCTTTACACTTTTGAAATAATGCATAGGCATATGCTCGTGTTNCATCACAGGCTGACCGCGTACTGACATTGATTGCCCGCGAGATGGAACGTATTACGTTTAAAAACATGCTATTTTCCTGGAACTCTGGCATTCGCAGAACCCAATTATTTAAAAATATTTGCATCCCAATATAAATCTTCATAACTTGACTTTTCGTAAGTGTATCAGGTTAGGGAACAAACGGGGAATAGCAATACTTGCATGATACACAACATATAAGTGCACATAATGCAATATGTAAATAATTATTAAATGAAAGAGCACAGACTTTAAGACTGTAAAACTTCAAAACGCAATGCTGCATCCTTATAAGTTTTAATTTGGCCAATGCAGTAGTATAATTGTATTTCTTAATCCGGGTCTACTGGCGGGAAATTGTGCCAACATTTTATTGGCTGTTGATAAAGGTCAAAAGGGGTCAAAACCTGTGTCTAGACAACACGCCGAAAAAAGCATGTTAAACATGCCTAGTTTCTTACTACTATCACCATTGGAATATAAACCAATTCGGAGCATTTTGCAACAGCGGTTGCTATGGATCAATTTTCATGTTCAGACTCCATAGAGATAAAAGGGACTTTTTCAAAGATTGGCAAAATGATCATAAAAAAAAATATATCACTAAAAAGAATTGGTGCATTATATTCAAACAGGCGAACTTAAACTAGTGATTGAGACTATTATTTAATCAAAATATCGCTTCGTTATGGATACTCATCAATTGAAAGACATAAAATAATGAAGCGTGTAAATACATGTGCATGTATTACTATTATAACGTTTATACATGTGCATGTATTACTATTATAACGTTTAACATTCGGTTGAAATTATCAAATCCCGATGAAGGCGCGCAATGCCATCCATGGGCACAATTTGATTTATTGTATTATTGTATTTATGTTATAACTATTTTAGATTATTCCAAATGTTATTGTGAGTAAACATTCTGGTGGGTATATTTGTCGTTCTATCGTGTTCGCGGAGTTATTCAAACCCGCCAAAACGCCGGAACGATGTTGCAAAAATCATCCACCATATAATAAGTTGACTTGTTTCCAGACCGAGTTTCGTTGGAAGAGTTTTCTGTCGTGAGTTAATGAAAGTTTTACACTGAGGGGCAACAATTTATCAGCACAGTATAACATAAGGCCAAACACGTTGTTTGTTTCCACAAACATCTAAAATATAAGGCTGGTAGGCCCACCAAAATTGTGTCCGTTAACATATTTTACAATACACGTGTTATTGTCCACTTTTATAAGGATGTTCAATTATATACAATATTCCAAATCTCTCTGCAATAATTTTTCTTTATAAGCAAAAGTTGATATGATCGAATGAGGCAAACATTATCGAATAATCTACTTGCAATACCAAAACAAGGTTAAGGGTGGGAACGAACAAATAGGGTCGGTTGGGTAAGTGGAAACAAATAACTTCTTGCACGCCTCACACAAGTTTGGGTATCTGACACAAAAACTTTGTAAGTATAATCTATGTGAAAAGCAAGTCTTCGTTACCGAGCACACTCGTTACACAACCTTTTATAAAATATCTCGTGCATGTGTACACTTACATAGGACATTGTATTCGGAAAATAATTATTAACACAGTGAAATGTTTGTTTCGGTCTTTCAAGAAGATTAGCATCCGTGATTTAGATCTCCTTTAAAGACAGTGCACGAGTTATGGTCAACATACACATCTTCACAACGCAGTGTATTTAGTAGCAATCGTTTTCCAGCGATGTCACGCGTTGATGTTCAATGGACGCTATATTGTTTTGCTGTCTTAATATAACATGTATGTATAAAATTGATAATTATATCAGATGTGATCAAGTCGTTACGTTTTCAAATGTGTGCACAAATCAATACATGAATGCGTTCATTTTATATATAAAAAAAAAAAAAATTGCGTTACACAATCTATGAGTTTTCACGCATTTTTATCAAATGTTAATGACCATTTATCTGCATTCTAATTGTTGAAAAACATGCCAAGTGACAAAAGTGGTATGTTATTTTTAATGCAAGTTAATTCAATAGCTTTGGTAAATGTTTCCACATTCGACTCTATTCTTAGATTGCAAAGCTTCAGCTACACAAATAAGTCAATCCAGGCCATGTAAATGGTTGCTTATGTAATCGTATTAAAAAATAATGTATACATTACAAGTATATTCAACCAAACAAATTAACACTTCTGACTAAGATAATGTTAAAAACATATGATCGTTTATGAATATTTTTTTTTTACAAATCGGTTAAATAATAAAACGTTTATAACGATTTCATCGATAATTTGAAGAAAGAAAACGTCTAAAAACAATAGCATTCAAAATACTAGAATGTCGTCAGTGTATAAATGGACCTCGTTCTGGGAAAACTGGGCTTCAGGCATGTGCTTAAGTCCGCACTGGCTAATCAAGTACAACACTTTCCACTTTGATGGTATTTTTCGTTTAAAGGAAGTATGTTCTTTTCGAAAATCCAGTTTACGCACATGCATTAAACACAGTTTTCCCAGAACGAGACTCAAATCATGAATGGTCCAGTCGAGGCGCGTTATGTTCTGCTTCTTATTGCCCCGGGTTCGAATCCCGCGGCATGCAATATATTTATTCGACCGGTTTTTGCTCCCGATTTAATTATTTTGGACTATTTATATTATATATGTCGGTGGTAAATACTTGTTATGACACATTACAAAAAAGGACAAGAAAATCTGTGAACAATTAAATCACGAGTGTTCCAATCAGCAATCCACTCTTCCAACGATAGTATAAAGCCATGCGTTTACCATCTTCGAAGTGATATTTCGTAAAGCAACATACAAATAATAATAGTTGTGTCTGAAATTCTGAATACTTAGAGCAAATGTGCACATCATTGTCCATTTCAAATTCCTATAGCATGGGAGTTCTGAAGTTGCAATTGGAACATTTATATACGGTTATTGTACAATATTGTGTCATTAAAGAAAACAATGAAAGGGTGTTTTTTTAAAAAAAGAAATTAGTCTTTGTCGTGAAATAACAAACACATATATTATAAGTTCAAATGGGTATTACATTAGATCGTAAATTGTATTTAAATACCTCACAGAGATTTACATATTATGCACAATATGCCGCGCGTTTAATTAATTATATACATATCATTATAAAATTTCATGTATCCATTTCTGATTTCTAACTTTCGCAAAAAGTCCATGTCACCCTGTTTATATTTTCCCGTGTAAAGTGAGTGTTCTTACGAACTGAAAGTCATTCCGCAGTACCTCAAAATAAGACACTCGAGAGGAAATTACAAAATAATATGCGACAATACATATTTTGCATATCATTTTATTGGTTGTCAGAGGAATTTAATATTCTAACTATATGCAACATAATGCGAACACAATGCCGAGAATGAACCGATTGTCTGTCGTCTGCTGGAGCAGATGAGGCTGATAACCTATGTCAGTCTGGTTCAACAAATCATCTTAAACATAATGGAAGGAAATAATGGATAAAAGTCACGCAGCAAACAAGATCTATACATTTTACAATAACTTGAGTACATAGAAGTAGCGAACTCGAATTTATTTACGAATTATTATTAGATCTATAAGTTGGTTTATAAAATTTCTTTATTATCTGAAATAATGTAAAACTGAAACAGAAAGCTACAGAACAGTTATTTCACATGTATATATTTGTAGCTAAATGTTAAACTATATATATCTAGATCTACATGTTTCATACATGTTCATAATGTTCTCCTTTTCGAGGAGATTCAGCAATTATCTATCATTTGATCAATTAACTATTTTTTTTTCTTAAACACCCAGTTTAAAATTACAAAAATCGACCATATTAAATCGTTTAGTCTAAAATTTCTCAGGTCAACACATGCATCCAATTAAGCATGTCATTGCCTCCTCTTCGAAGCACGTGGTTCTGATGCCATATGCCTGGAAAAGGGTAAGTTTCTAAATTAGAACAGCCGTTTCCAAATAACCGGGTCGAAATTAGCATTGAATTTGATTAAAATGTCGGTTATTAAATACATTGTCTATTAATAAAACGTTAACTGGGTATTTGAATGTTAAGTTTGTGGTTAAATATTCAATACATCAAAAAAAAACCGTGCCGTTTATTTTAGCGATTACGTAGGAGGTAAATTCATTCCGAAAGACTAGTCGATTTATCGCGCATGCGCACTTTGTGGTTGTTTTCCATTGCGGCAAGATGGACAAACAGGTACTTGTTTACATTTCATCAAAGACGTTAAAGTTTACATGAGCTTGCCTTTGATTGACAAATGCTTTACAACTCATACGATGCTTATATTTAGCTTCGAATGCCACTTGCACATAGTCATAGATGTGAATGTTGAAGGTAAATCGGCCGTGTTTAACCCGATGCCTTTATGAAGACATTCGGCTTTTGCCTCTCGACCGATTCTTGTTCCCACGGCAAAATCTCGTCATAGTTACATGTTGCATTGAAAACGACTGTACAGCAAAGGTTTTTGATGATGAATGTTTTGTCTGTATGTCGTATTGGAACCCGAAATTCGGGTTCTGCGACGTTTTCGAAACAGCTTCCTGATGACTGTTTCGCCAAGTAGGCCGAAGACATGAATGTTACTATAAATAGTAACAATTAAGTTTGGTATTGACAAGAGGTTGTGCACTTAAAACTGCAAGGTTTTTGTTTCGTTATTCAATAAGTAAGGATTCAATAAGGGGTTAGTGCTAGTTTTATCTCAACTAAGGTGTGTTTGTGAGAAAATAATTGTTTAAATTACTTTTACTACTAAATTTAATTGTCTTGGAGACCTTTCCCCAGGATTTTGTTAAGGCCCAAGGGGCAGACCCAACAGTAGGCAATGGGGTAGATTTTTTCTTGATTTCTTCTTCCGATACAGCACTCCTTCCGAATAGAAGATTTTGTGCCAGCGCCTATTGGTTAAGGGGTGACAAAAAACTGTACAAAGGTGCTCAGTTTGGTGTTAATTTAAAATTATTTACATTGCAAGTGTCTACCGGTGGACAATGCCAGACACAGGAGTAAGGGTTTTAAAAACTTCTACTGTGGCTGCCTCATGTATAGACCAGTTGAATGTTATTGTTTACATTCGGGATTTTCCGCGCATGCGCACTGACTGGTTGGCAAAAAGCACTGGTTACAGCAACGTATAACATATATAAAGGGCTTTTGTTAAGTCAATAAATTGATAAATAAATCCGAAACAAACATTAAAACACCTGAATAATATTGCAATTTAGTACCAATAAATGTAAATTCATAAATATAATTTCCTCTTTATAAAAATACTAATTAGTTATTAGCATCAGAGTAAAGGTGGTCGGAAGACTCAACACTGACAATTCCACAACACAAAACTATACATTTACTGTATTCTTTTTATAGTAAGACCTTAATAAATAATATTTCCAAAATAATAATTTGATAATAATTTAAAGTGGTGTGGATGTGATATTGTTAATTTTAATCAGCGATCGAAAGTGTAAGAGGTGCATTGAATCAATTATAAAACAAAGGCCTNTATAACACATGCATGAGATATTAGGTTACCATTAAGGTTCCAATATCCGATAATGTAGTCTGTATTTTCTCCTACAGTGGGAAGTATGGAAATCACTGGTGATGACCATAATAATATTATTGTTCATATAATAATATGTTTGTTTTTCTTTTTATTGAAACTAAAGACTTTTATTACCAAAAATGAAAGTTAACTGCAAATTTTAACTTCAAATACATTGTAGATTACTTAGGTAAATTCTATTCATAGATTGTTTTAGAGATCAAAACATCATGCATCTTTATTATTAATTACCTGATATACTTAAAATAACGTTATAACAGCATTGAGCAATACATAATTATCAGACTCAAACTACGTAATGAGCTTCACATTCAAATATGTTTTCCTTACAATTGTACATGGTAAATAAACTTGACAGCAATTAGTTTGAAAATAACGCCCCCCCCCCCTCATCTTTGAAAAATGTGTGGCCTCCTGTGTGTGTTTATCAGGGCATATACAGAATCTTTTCAGTCACATCACCTTTAAATAAAGTCATCTCTGCATGACCCTTAACAGGGAATTATTCAATTTCAGTTACAGCAACAATCTCTCAGTGTATTTCAAGACCATAGTCACTGTGATTCAAGCACTCAAGGGCCTGCTATGCAACTTTGTGCATGGTTGATTAGAAATAGGACATCATAATTACCGGGTGTGGAGGAATACAGAAACCAACTGCAGTTGCCAACTATGGGGAAAACCGTATCAGTGTCAGAATGTGTCTGTGATGGTCACCGAAGTGTGGGTAAGTGATTAATGCACCGTGTTCTGTTCACGGAGAAGAATTAATGGAGACCACCCTTTCAGATGTGTCTATGGCCACTCCTTCGATGTTTTGTCAAGGATTAAAGTCCTTGCGTTCTATTATCTTCATTTGATCTTCATGATTATTCACTGAACTTTAACAAAGTTGACACTGATTTTTTGGCTTTTGCAACTAACTTATATGTTATTTTTTGGGAACTAACTTATAATAAGCAGATACTGCATACAAATTGTCAAGGCAAGTGGGCCATCTTCATTGGCTCTATTTATTATGCAGAAGTGCATCATATATCACCACAACCTGGGACAACAGGTGGCATATCACAATCCTGCGGGGACTGAAATGCTGGTGACAATCATTATCAAGCTTAATAAACAAATTTGGTAACCACTGCCCTAAATACCAGGACATAGCCCAAGTACACATGACTACTGTACAAGTAAACATATCAAAAGTTTGTTAATGAATTTCCCTTTTCATTTGTTAAACTTATTTCACATGATATGTCTTCCAATACAAATTAATAAAAAAAAGTATGTGATGCACCTTCATCATGGTTGTGCGGTTGCAACATGATGCACACTTACCATAATAATCCCACATCGTTATCATTAACTTGGTGATTGACGTGACGCATTTAACAAATATTAATTATGGCAATTATGATGCTTACCATTCAACTTATTAAAAAAAAATGCCTCACTCATTTGAGTATAAATAATTAATGAATTGGTTAATAAGTTAATTAATTAATGCTTTTAACTTGGTGATATGAATCCTTAACTGATATTCCCCATTAGTTGTTTGATACAACTTTGATGAACTATTACTCCCACAATCGTCCAGTATTCCTCACTTAAATCAACCATAAGAAGCCATTTCACCAATATACCAGTTTATAATTAGGCCACAAGCAAAAATTAATGAATGATTAACTAAACATAACTCAGGAGATAAAATAAACACCAAGCCCTGGTAAGCAATTTCGATGACATGCCCGATATTTACGCAATTACTACTACCTTGAAAGGAATCATGATGACCTTCTAATGTGGCAAGACGTATCAATGGCATAACTTGATTTGTCCATTTCATTAGCAAATATTAACCGGTGAAATATGAGTCATTGATAAAGCTGTATAAATTAAGATTGTGAGACAAAGCCACTTTTCTGCCTCACAGACCTTTGGCGTGAAATAGAATTAAACTGTTATTAAATAACAGCGTTGGGTGGCGGGGTAATGAAATTAAGTCGCAGGAAAGTAATTACTACCTTTACCGTCTGTCAGAATAAATTGCATGTGCCATAATGAGTCAGCTATGAAATTGCCTTTTATGTATTGGAGGAAAGAATAACAACACTTACCAAAAGCTGTCTAGATCTCAATGAAAACAGAGACCCTATAATTTTTGTGAGCTTTTTCAGCTATCAACAAAGTCAGTAGTCTTATTTATAAGACGTTGCCAAGAATTTAGAGATACTTTTTATACGGGCTAAATTCTTTGGAACGTCTTATCGGCCATGGACCAATTACGTGGTGGAAACGCTTAAAATTGCAAAATAACATTACCAACTCATAAAGTTTTAGTTAAGAAGTCCATTTTTACCTCAAATATCGTCGAATTGAAGTTAAAAGGCATAATTTGTTTCAGTTAAACTTCTGCTTAAATCGCAATTCAATCACTGACCTCTCGCCATGTTATGAAACATTTAAATATCAACCAATCAGAAGAAGGCATTACAGTGTAATAGGCTGTGTTATCGATTAAAATCTACCTGTGGTTTACACAACGGCAAAGCGAGAGGAATTAAAAATGTGAATAGTGGGTTGATTGAAATTGCTCAGGCGTGCAAAATTGAAAGTGTCATTACATAATTCTTACGGAACATTATTGAGAAATGAATTATCTACACAGGTATGTAAATATTATTGCAATCTGTTGATATTAACTGTCTGATATCGGGGCTTGAATGTTGCGCACAAAATCCTTGCGCAACAATATAGACAAAGAAGGAAAACTTTCCACCATTGTTTTGGTCCTTCCCTCGTTGTACGCTCCAAATATTACCCATATAAAAAGTAGCTTAATATTTGAGAGCGTCCACAAGTTGAACTACACAGTCAGGTACATGACAATATTATCATTTAGAGTGTAATGTATCGGCACATTGTTGGTGTAGTGAACAAAAGAGGAATTTTAATTTAATCTGTTTGCAGTAATAATCAAAAGATATTATTATAATTATGAATTCATATCCACATTAGATGGGGACAGTTTTGCATAAAACATAATGTCCCAAATGAGAACAAAAAAGGACACTAAACACAATTATTTGTCATTTGATTGCTTCAAAATTATGTGCCATTTGTTTGCTGAAGACAGAATAACATTTTACATACTAGTTCTTGATCATGCATCACTTTGTATGTCTGTTTTTTGGCAATTGTACCGTCACAAGTATTAATTTAACACATCGTATATAAAGGGAAGAAAGAATGCCGCTGGTGTGTGAACGATCAACACTTCAAAGAGAAAATGTAAATGGACCAAAGATCCTGATGGATGATAACATTCTCCATGTATTGACTAAACCCAATGGCTTTCTACATAAAATACATAAAGCATAATCATTACTCATATAGTCGATTATCATTTTGTCAAATCATTCTTGTAATATTCTATAAATGTTTGCGCTTAACCAGAGGTTAAATAATTTGAATGAAACCTTTCCAAAACTGTGAACGCAGAAGGACAGAAAGAAGTCCTTTGATCTGATCAATTCCTCATGACCATTAACTCTTTTAAAAGTCTCTAACTCATTATAAATAAAATACTTGAGTCATATATTACAAGGCTTATAAGGTATGGACAAATAAAATAAAGTCGTTTACCATGATACTGATCAAGATTGTCTCCATCCTGCCTCACCCAAGGCAAAGGGAGTGTCGCTTACAATGCATTTTCTTGTTCTCATTTTTCCAACACCCGACTTCATGTATTTGAGGTATTACTACCTGAAAAACGAACCTTGCCCATTGCTGATCTAAATCACAGTACTCCCATATGCAGTAATTAAAAACAGATTTGTGGCGATTATGTTGCAAAGTATGCTTTTGATGTGCACAGATTGGAACAAGAGATTTCTGAATCAAGACAAGTGGATGTGACATGCTTTTGAAGAGATAATAATCGCAAAATCTCTTGTCCACTGTTCATAAGTATTGAAAATGATCACAATTACCTTGCTTCTCGCTCTTGATCAATTTCAACATGTAATGAAATGTGAAATATACTAGCGATTCAATGCAATCTTCCCATTGATTGTCACGATTTATGAAACGTGATGGAGGATCACCTTGCATGCAAATGAGAAATGCCAACAATCATTAAAGGTAAACTTGGGTCTAATTTGACGTTTTTCTATATGCTCTAATTATAAATCTTCTGGTTCAAAAGGATCTTAAAGGATAGTTACTGATATAACCTTTCATAAATAACACTAAAGAAACTGAAATTTGATGTTGCAAGAAAGAAATTCAGGTCGATCTTTTCCCATTCATTACATTTCTTCAGAGTTGCCAAGAAGCCATGACTGTTAAAATGGCTTTTATTGTTTGCTTATGGATTGTCGAACATGGTTCCTCTTTACGCACCCAAATCTTTACTTTTGAGTAAATGTTTTGGAGTGCCTATTAATAAAATAAGGTATCTGTATTGTAGATGATGTTTAGTAAATAGTCAAAATTGATGTGTGGCATACAGTTTCTTCATATATCCTCCATGTGAATCGCCTAATAGCTCATGGGGCAAATAACTTAGCTAACAAACCTAAAGAAACCGGGACAAACCTTGGTTGCAAAACCGCTACATATAACATCTAAAAACTGCTACATTTGACATCTAAGGTACACGATTTGTTGCTGCACTGTCTGAATTTATGACGGACATTCTTTTTCAACTAGGCACTATGTCACTCTATTTCTAACCCCACCCATGGCAATTATGATGTATCTTGAAATCTGAGGTTACACTGCACTAATAACACTTACTTATCAGTTTAATATCTCCCATCAAATTTCACTGTAGGTACTCTATAATACAAGCCCTATCACATTCACTGCAGCTCAAAAGGTGAGTACTCTCATACAGACGTCTGTCCTGAAGACGCCAACGGACTTAAAGCATTTAAACACACACTGCAGTTCAAAAGGTTCTATTTAATAAGTCTTGCGTGCCAGGGATAAATATTTTGTTTGCATTTCCACGTTACAAGATAATAGAGATGTAACTGTATCTTGTGTCAATGCATTCTGAGTACTAATACCACATAAATTGTAACCTGGCACCCACTATTTACACATTAATATTTGTGAGGTGTAAGTTTTCAATTATTACGTTTCTAAATTATGCCATAAATTCATGTTCGGACAAATCAGATTTACATAAATTATGTATATTCAAGACTCACATGCAAATGACTTCACTACAGATGAATTGAAAACAATATCAATAAATTTGAAGAAAGTTGAAGAAAATTAAGCAACATTTTACTTTGATCATGATAAAAAATAACTTAAAATTCCTGAGAGCTGACTTTTATGACAAGCAATTTAAGAAAAGTCCCATAAATTGCACCAATATCTACATATCAAGGGATTTCAATAGATTTTTCATGGGTCAAATGAAATTTTAAGGGGTCAAAAAACTGAATCTAGATATTTTGTTTCTGATTATTTGTTGATTGCTCTACAAATATTGCTTTGTGTAACTTTAAGTATATATTGCTTCACTAAAAAACAACATATTGTGTAATATAAAATACGTTTAATGTTGGTTTTGTGGTAACATTTGCATGAAAATGATGCAAGGCAGATAATGTGAAGGATTCAAAAGTGACAAAAGTGCAAAATGATTGCATCAGAGCAATATTCTGCTTCAAATGAAATCCTGTATATCTATCTACATATTTGTTTGTCTTTATGAAATCACTCAATACATTTTGGTTAATGCAGTTAATGTTGTAAACAGAACAAACTGAATCACTAGCTTTCAGTCGACTAAAATATCACAATGACTAACCTTCTAATCAAAATTAAAAACCACCAATGGACCATTAAATAAAGTAGTCTGTTTATTTATTAATTAACCCAAGAGCTTTGGTATTTAGATGGCCATCAACTCATCTCAGTAAATAAGGGCACCTGTTTTATAATAGCTTGGTCAATATTGTTAAACTAGTAACAAAGGCATTTCAGGTCTGGAGCATGGTTTCCATGATATCATCTCTTCCAATATCAACAAAGGTCATATGGCAGCGTTTTAAGGGCCAGCTGCCCCCTTGTTTTGAGTACTGATCATTATCCCTAATTAGTTGTGGAATTTTAAATGGATGTTTTCAACATAATTGTTGCATCATATGAATATGAAGCACAAAGGTTGCAAGGGTCACATGTTTGCTGTATATAATTATGATGTTTTATTATTAAAAACTTATATTACTTGAAACAAACCTAAAATGAGTATTACACGATTTTTTCAAACCATTTCCAGCAAGAAAAATCTCAAAACAATGGCAGCCAACAACGCAAAATGACTTTTAAAATACAACCCTCTGTGGTCTACCAAGATGGCAAACCAATTAAATATTGCAAAGTCAAACAGTACTTTATTGTAATGAATAGTCACACAATCAGTAAATGTTTTCTTTTCTATAAACTCATCCATATGACAAAACATTGAATTAGTGCATTCATATTAAACATCTTTTTAAGCATTTATAAGGGAACATAATTATGGTACCATGGGTAGTTATAACATGAATAACATGTTTTACAAACATTTTGACTGAATCCCAGATATTTTACATTCAGTAAGTAAAGAAACCAAAAATACATTATTTAAATTACGCCTAAGAAACACTTGAACAGAATCAGTTGGCCAACAATTACAAAACACCAAGTCCCAAATATGATCAATCCGACTGAACGAGGGTCACATTATGTTAAACTTGGTACATCACATCCATTAGCATTGCAACCATAAAACACAATTACTGCATACTAATAAGACATTATGGTCCTTGTAAAGCACCATTATTGCCCATTTATCATGGGCACATTTTTGCTTCAAGCTTATACAATTCAAAGTGATAGTAAAATTTCTAGCCTTGAGCATGGAAATTGTTGTATCTGTTATTGAAATGTTCATCAGATGCAGCTGTGTCTCGCTTAATCTTTTACTAAACCATACCGTTTCTGGTATTTACATGTTCAGCAACATATGTCACAGTCATTAAATATTATACAGAATTCGATATACATTTGCAAACTGGTAAGAAAAAGCCTGTGAATGTCCACCAATGCTGATAGCATAATTTTCCGCAATTCCTTCACAGAGGTTTGAATTATATATATATATAATTTTTATATATATTCTATATCAAATACATAACTAGGTGATTTATCATACGTTGTATTTATTATTTAACACTCAAAACTTGCTCAATAAATCTCAAGCATGGATTAAACATAAATATAACAACAGAAGAAAACACATTATGAATTAGTATACTCCATCACTCACTTGTCATTAACATGTACTCATTCAAATTGGGTCCAATAGTTTTCAAAACATCATTTCCAAACTGCTGCATACTGTTTCAGGATAGACAAGAAGCTGCCCTCAATTAACCCTTTGAGCGCTGGAACCGGATTTTAAAGGCCTTTGCAAACAGTTTGGATCCAGATCAGACGCAACAGAATGTGGCTTCTCATCAGGATCCAAACTGTTTGCTATTCTGATAGTGGTCTTTGAAAAAAAGTGAAGAAAATGATGATCTAAGAAATTCAGCAGACAACATTGTAGCAGATGACAAATTTCCCAGCATGCAAAGGGTTAACACTGATGTCTCCCAGTGGAAGACTCGTCATTATCGTCATTATCGCTTCATTGGCCCACATGAATTAGTCTAAGTCCAATATAAGGTCAATGTCAAGGTCAAAATGAGGTCAGGGGATGTGAGTGTGTTGAGTGTAGGAGAGAAGTATTTAGTAAGTAGTATTGATGTTAATCATACAGTCACTTTGTGTTACGCAAGAATGTTGACCTTCTGAATAAGTTTGAGTCCAAAAGTAGGCCAATATCAAGGTCAAAATGAGTACGGTGATGTGGATGAGTTGACATGGTTCATAGATGGCAACCATGTAAGTGAAAAAGCTATGTAGTAAATGATGAACATAATATCTCTTTTTTCATAATTAATTCATAAACCTTTTTTGTCCAATAAATCATGAACACAATCTACGGAAACTCCCTCATTGAGATGATTTAGATAACAAACCCCCATAAGTCTCTAATGTGCAGATGCAACCGATGACAAACTGCGCCATAAGGTGTCGGCTTTCACCCGATCATTTGATAGCGTCACGATCAGTTGATAGCGTCACATTGCGTCAAAAGAACCTGACCCATAGGTTGCGCATGTTGCATAATGGTGGAAGATTATCCGCAAAAAATGTTGTTTGCCTGGGTATTGCTACACAGTCACACAACAAATGATATGAGGACATTAATAGAAGAGGAGGGCCTTTCATTTAATTTGTTTTCACCACAGGATTATAATAACTTGATCTTAAACTTACTATGTGAAAGAATGTTTGTAGAATTTAAATGCCAGCAATAAATGTCAATGTTTTTGTGTGTTTTTTTGTAATATTTAATATAGACAGCATAAATATAGCATCATATAATAAATGTTACAAAAGTCAAATTTAACTGGTCTAAATATTAATCTTAATGACATCATCTGCATTATGTTTTCCTTTATAATGATCTATTTTCAATGATGAAGCGATAACAGCTAAAACGTCTAGCACATTTAGTGTTTTCATGTTTTATAAATGACACAAACGAGTCAAAGGTACAGGTATGTAATAAGGAGTATTTAAACATGCACATTTTTACTTTTATAATTTAGATCAAATAAAACGCTTTAAAAATTATACAACTCATCCTATGATTATTTTAAACATGTTGATCTTTTGATTTTGCAATTTTTATGACATGAACCTTTTTCAATTGCTTGACCTTTGCATACCCCACATTCTTCAGGCCTCACATGTACATCAACGACCTTGAATGTCTAATCCCTCAGCGGGACACATCAAACAATCTTCTAAGTCCTTGATAACTGCAAACAGCATTCCATTGCAACCCGATTCCCCCCCTTGAGTTAATGGTTTATATTTCCACATTGTCAGCCTAGTATACCTCTACATTGCCAACTAGCAACATGTTATTTGTAAAATCCCTCCTCTCTAAAATCTCCAAAAGCTTCAAGCAAATTAATTAAAAAAAAAGTTATTTCTTAAGGTATTGTGCTTCTAGCGCAAGGCTCTAATTTTAACACTGAAGACTCTTTAAGGCTTAAATTACCGGATAGCATTGCTAGCCTGTACAGGGTAAAAAGATATTTTAGCCAAATTAAGCAGAAGCTTTAATGGCCTGAAAAGATCTATCAGGGATTGATGGGTTACAAAGATGGGCTCACATTCCACCTTTAATGTGTGCAATCATTGAAACAGCATTTGTCAATGTCAGGTTGAATGAGAAT
The DNA here is from genome assembly GCA_007657795.1 of Dreissena rostriformis. NCBI lineage: Eukaryota > Metazoa > Mollusca > Bivalvia > Myida > Dreissenidae > Dreissena > Dreissena rostriformis. Next base: position 75,658 of record VMBQ01002995.1, read on the forward strand.
GTTTCAAAATTTACTGAACACTTAAATGCCAATTTATGACAAAAGATACCCCTTAAACTTTTAACATGCTCGGGGACAGGGAAAAAAAATCACTCAAAGGAAGATGAGTATGACAGATAGCAGCCCTTGTTTGCAAAAACAAAATGCACTTTTAAACCAGCATGTACTTTAGGGAGAAAAAAAAGATATTAGTTTTAGTTTCACAATACCTTCAAAAATGGATTGAAACTAGATTTTCATGTTTCCATGAATTACAGATTATCAGTTACACAGAATCATGCTGAATAATTAAACATATTTCCAAATGAAACAAGATTGCAATTGTTACAAAGATACAGCCAAGTCATTTAAAATTCCATCCACACTGGATAAAGTTTTGCTTCTGATAGTGTTAAGGACTGGTTACTTTTTCTTGATATTGGACTTCTGCACAAAACTTTGTCTCACCACTTTGCAGGCGGGCATCTGCAATTCAGTTTAAAGATCTGGTCTCCCAAAAATAAACCTTTTTCTAAGTTTGGAATGGGAATAATTGTGCACTCCACCAATTTAATATCAATTGCTTTTTAGGATACAAACTTCAAGTCAATGTCTTGTAATTTGAAAATTAAAGTCACTCTGCACCAAATGTGAGATTTTCTTGCCCTGAAAACAAGATGACCTCAGTTTTTGGCTTTTATGTGAGCCGCACTCTGGGAAACCTGGGCTTAATGTGCATAAAATGTCGTCCCAGATTAGCCTGTGGAGTCAGCACAGGCTAATCAGCGACAGCACTTTCTGCCTAAATTGGATTTTTGCTACGTAGAGACTGCGTTTCAACTATAAATAACATATGAGCGGAAAGTGTGGTCCCTGATTAGCCTGTGCTGACTGCAAGGGCTAATCTGTACCAACACTTTACACACATGCATTAACCCTTTGAGCGCTGGAACCGGATTTTGAAGGCCTTTGCAAACAGTTTGGATCCAGATGAGATGCTACAGAACGTGGCGTCTCATCAGGATCCAAACTGTTTGCTATTCTGATAGTATTCTTGGAAAAAAAATCGAAGAAAATGCTTATTTTAGAAATTTAGCATCAATATTTCAGACTTTGGAAAAACTCCTACTAGAACACACACACGAATCTATCATTATTGGTGGAGACTTTAACACGGTTATTAACTACAAAATGGACAAACTTAATGGAAAAAACGATACAAACCTAAAATGCAACAAAATGGTCAATGCAATTATAGAAAGTCATGATGTTCATGACATTTGGAGAATATTTAACCCTACTAATAAACAGTACACATGGCACTCAAATACAAAGCCCACTATATTTTGTAGGCTTGACTATTTTCTTTTGTCTTCAAACTTATTAAACCAAGTTATAGATTGTAAAATTTGCCCAGGCTTTAAATCAGATCACTCAATAGTCTCTTTTATCTTTAACTGCACACAAAATACGAGAGGGCCAGGGTACTTTAAGATAAACAACTCAATCATTCTGGAGAGAGAATATCAAAACCTAATCAAAGAATCAATTCAAGAAATAGCAAACATAAACAAAGAAGCTAACCCAAACACACTTTGGGAAGTGATTAAAGGCCGGATTCGAGATGACACAATAAAATACGCAAGCAAATTAAAAAGAAACAAACTAAACGAGGAAACAAAACTAGAATCTAAAATCACTGAACTAGAAGAATATATTACCGAACATCCATTCAACCAGGATAAAATTAATGAGTTAAACGAAACGAAAAAACAGCATGATTACTTCATGGAGGATAAAATAAAAGGAATCTTATTAAGAACAAAGTCAGAATGGATTGAAGGGGCCGAAAAAAATACTAAATACTTTGCTAACTTGGAGAAAAAAAGGGCTGAAGAAAAAACTGTTTACCAAATAAAAGACGAAACAGGAAAAATTTTAAACAACCAAAACGAAGTTCTAAAACATATAGCAGGTTACTACGAAAATTTGTACAAAGCAGATCACAAAATCGATGTTTCAGAACATCCTTCCTTTTTTCAAAATGAATGCAATAAAATTGATAATGATAACCCAAACAATTTAAACGTACACCTATCAGAATACGAATGTGCTATTGCCCTAAAGGAAATGAATAATAACAAAAGTCCGGGGTCTGATGGTTTGTCAGTAGAATTTTATAAGATTTTCTGGAACGACATTAAACCCTTTCTACTTAACTCTCTAAACTTCTCTCTTGATAAAAATTGCCTAACAGATCTACAACAACAAAGCATTATTACACTTTTACCAAAAAAAGGAAACGATACATTGTCCTTAAATAACTGGAGACCTGTCTCACTCCTTAATGTTGATTATAAAATCGCCTCAAAAACCGTAGCAAATAGAATAAAAAGCCTTTTAAACAATATTATAAGCAATGCGCAAACTGGCTTCTTAAAAGGTCGATATATCGGTGAAAATGTTAGATTACTAGAAGAGGTGATAAATACAGTAAACGAAAACAATAACCCTGGTCTCATATTCTTCTCGGATTTCAATAAAGCTTTCGACAACTTAGACCATGCATTTATATTCAAATGTCTTCGTCATTTTGGCTTCAGTGATTACATTATACAGTGGGTAAAACTGTTTTATAACAATGCAAAATCGCGTATTACTAATAATGGTTATCTCTCAGAACAGTTTCAAATTAAAAGAGGTGTTCGACAAGGCTGCCCATTATCACCGTATTTATTTATAATTTGCATTGAAATTCTATCAATCGCAATACACAATGATCAAACCATAAGTGGTATAAAAATAGGAAATTTAGAAACAAAACAGACATTTTTTGCTGATGACGCTTGTTTTCTTTTAAATGGTTCTCAACGAGTTTTTGAAAAACTTATTTCAACGTTGGATAATTTTGGACAAATATCCGGTCTTACACTAAATAGGACGAAATGTACCATTTTGCGACTAGGATCTTTAAGGGACACTGATATAGAATTTTGCAAAAAGAAACAATTTAATTGGGACTCATTCCAAGCGACATCATTAGGTATAACTTTCTGCAATAACCCCAACGAAACTATAGCATGTAATATAATAAATAAAATTCAACCAATCCAAAATTCTCTAAGCTCTTGGAAAAAATGGAATCTTTCATTAATAGGCAAAATCACAGTTCTAAAAACATTTGCATTCCCAAAGCTTGTGTATCCTCTTACCGTTCTCCAAAATCCACCCTCACATGTTATAAAACAACTGAAAACAATGTTTTTCAATTTTCTTTGGGACGGAAAACCCGACAAAATTGCAAGGGATCAAATAATACAGGAATATAAAGAAGGCGGATTACAAATGCTCGATATTGAACTTTATTTAGATGCTTTAAAAGCTAGCTGGGTAAAACGGTTCATCCACGAAAAAGATTCATTGATAATCAAATTATATACTTCGATGCTTACACCGCACGGAGGAAATATCGTTTTCAAATGCAATATAAATCGAACAGATATTGATAAACTCAAAGTTCCGTCAATATTTTTGCAACAGATTTTAGAAGCCTGGTCTAAAACGGCGTATAACGAAAACATAGATACCATTTCAAAACAAATAATATGGAACAATTCACATATACACTGTAACAATCAAATGTTCTTTTTTAAAGAATGGCATAACAGAGGTATACAATTTGTAGAGCATATTTACGATTATCGAAATAAAAGATTTTATTCATTTGAAAAACTCCAAGAATTATATGATATTAACACAAAGTATGTTTTAAACTTTTACTCACTCGTAAAGAGTATCCCATTAGAATGGAAACACTCTCTTTCACTCGGGAATATATCATATACAACACCGGAATACTTTGTTGATCATATAACAGTTAAAACTAAATTATGCAAAATCGTTTACAAACGTCTCCTAAACGCTTATAAACCTAAACAAATTAAATGTGTAACAAAATGGAAAGAATTACTTAACCTAAACACAATCGACAACACCCAACTTTTCTGCCAAATCCCATCACTCACTGTAGATACTAAACTCAGAACCTTCCAGTATAAATACATTTCACACATCATACCAAATAATTCATATCTGTTTAAGTGTAAACTTGTAGAGTCGAACATGTGCGACTTCTGTTCGGCGTGTACCGATTCTACAAAACACATGTTTTGGGAATGCAATAAAGTTCAACATTTATGGTCGGAAGTTACAATCATGATACAAAACAAATTTGGTTTGGAACATAACACACACCTTACCTTTGAAATAATTTCCTTTTGTAATCTAAAGTGCACACGAGTGCAAAATAATAATGCCATTAATTTTATCATTCTGTTAGCCAAATACTTTATCTTTAAATGTAAATGCGAAAGCAGCGTCCCTTTATTCCCACAATATATGAACTATTTAACCCATAGGCTAAAAATAGAGGAAACAATATCACACTTAAAACACACACATGAATTGTTTAGTCAACGATGGAGCACATTTTTAGAAAATACAGCCGTATGAACAAGCCACTCTCTTCTTAATATACTACTTTTTATAAACTCAACTGTATCTAGACTATCTATCTCTTTTCCTCTCCCCACACCATAATACTCTGAAACCATACTTTTTTCAGTTACATTTGTTAGAGCGAAAACGATCTGAACTTTATGTTTGTTTGTATGACTGTAAATTGTATGTTTTTCGGAAATAAAATGTTATGAAAAAAAAAAAAAAGAAATTTAGCAGACAACATTTTAGCAGACGACAAATTTCCCAGCATGCAAAGGGTTAAGTCCAGGTTTCCCAGAGCGAGGCTATTTTTTTTTTAAAGTTTTTACGATTTACGTAAACACTCAAATACTCTCAATGCCTTCCATTGAAACCATATTAACTGTATTTTCCAACAATGCCATTATGTCATATTATAACAAAACAAAACAAAACTGTGTCTTCCTCCACAAGATTATGACATTACTGTTATATAAGAAGGTATAGACCAGTAGATAAGATATATTGTAAAGCCAGTTACAATATGCCCACTTTACAAACCATTAACCACCTATAGGAATATACTGTGGGTCACATTCACAGAGTCAATCAGGTCTACCATGTATGACATGCCAACTGTTTCTGTCATTCCAGAGGTCTCTAGGGACGAACTGATTAGTAACGGACTGTCATTCAAAACTTGTCAATCTGTCCTATACTGTACCCGGATCAAAGGGTTAACATTCAAACATTGATATAGTGGTGTACTGATAGTTCATAAAGCTTTAAAACAAAAGAGAGAGCTTTACTGCTTAGCATTATTTGGCTTAAATTCTAAATAAATGACCAAATTTATTTAGGTTCAAGTTTAAAAAAAAATCAGATGAATATAGATATAGAATATTGCACTAGTTTGTCTGTTAAAAAACATGAAATGAAAACAAAATAGCACTGTTATCACATAAATATGTGTACTGCAACATATTCAAAGGAAGTTTCACAATACTTTTATAAATTTAATAAATTCAATTCAAATAACGTATATCTTGCAAAAACCATGTATAAAACATACTCTATAGGCAACTAAAAATCAAAACCAAGCACTCCAACATTAAAATATTTGCCGTGTATAACTGATGTTTTTGCAAATCCAAATTAAACAAAGCTGAACAAGTTGGAAATTTCAATTTAAACAGAGCTTGACTTACATATAGAAATAAATCGTAAGATACCTATTTAATCATATACAAATACAAAAAGTAAAAATTATTCTGTAAGGAAATCCCATAAAACAATTGGTTTCCTGGTAATTATCCTAGAGATTTATTTTAAAACTTAGAGCATATTCTCTACATTTCCTTAATTACTGTTCAAACAAATTTAAACTGGCCCAAATGACATTAAGACTGTTCCCGCTGACACTTATCACCCCCATCACAAAGCAGTCTCCACGGTTTCTGGGTGGACAAGGTGACATAGTTAGACATAAACAAGAATTAAAGAGCAATTAAGTGCCTCAAACAATGGTCAAAACAAAGACAACTTACAGACAAACAGGCAAACAGGCACACTCAATAAACACATGGGTGAGATATAAGGTTACCACTAAGGATCCAATATCCGATAATGTGGTCTGTCTATTCTCCTACAGTTGGAAGCATGGAAATCACTGGTGATGACCATAATAATGTAATTGTTAATATAATAATTTCTCGATACAGATTAATGTTTAACATGCAACTTTAAAATATTGTCCCACCTTCAGTCTAATCACCTTTAAATCAATTCATGGGGCATTATTCAATTTCATTTCAAGCAACTCTATTTCAGGTGTATTTCAAGACCATAGTCACTGTGACTCACACTCAAGGGCCTTCTATGCAACTTTGTGCACGGTTGATTAGAAATAGGACATCATAATTACCAGGTGTAGGGGAATACAGAAACCAACTGCAGTTGCCAACTATGGGGAAAACCGTATCAGTGTCAGAACACGTCTGTGATCGTCACCGAAGTGCGAGTAAGTGATTAATGCACCGTGTTCCCGGAGGAGAATTAACTACCCCTTACCTACGGAGACCACCCTTTCAGATGTGTCAATTGCCACTGACCTTCGATGTTTTGTCAAGGATTCGAGTCCTTGCGTTCTATTTACTTCATTTGACTTTCATGATAATTCACTGAACTTTAACAAAGTTGACACTGGTTTTTGCTTTTACAATTTAGTTATATGTTATTTTTGGGATTTAACTTTAAAAGCAAATACTGCATACAATTTCAACCCAAGGGGTCCGTAATGGCCCAAAGTGCTCACCTGAGTACAAGCAATGCCAGAGAACAGCTCTCAAAGCTTAATGACATTGCCTTCCAAATTGTCCCTATTTAGACCAAGTTCAATTTGCTGTTCTTTGCTGATGAAAATGGAGAAATAAACCTATAACACTTGCAGTCCTGATCTGATGCTGGCCAATTATCAACTATGCAAGTTTTGTGGAGATTGCATTCAAAATGAATTGCACCAGTCACAACAAAAACTTTTTTCCAAATTACAAAATAATCTCACTTCTTCATCATCAACTTCGACATTGACATGATGAATATTAAAAATAATAATGACTTTTTCAATTATTCAATTTTAGCCATTAATTGGCTAATTAAATAATCAATTAATGCTCTGAACTTTGTGATATGAAGCCTTAACTGATAGTTATATTCCACATCAGTTGTTTTTATAGTTCATACAACTTTGATGAACTACTACTCCCACAATTGTCCAGTATTCCTCGCTGAAATCAACCATTAGCAGCCATATTACCAATATACCAGTAGCTAGGCCACAAGTAAAAATTAATGAATGATTAACTGAACATACCTCAGTAGATTAAATAAACACCAAGCCCTGGTAAGCAATTTTGATGACATGCAAGATATTTACACAATTACTACTACCTTGAAAGGAATCCTGATGACCTTCTAATGTGGCAAGACGTATCAATGGCATAAAATGATTTCTCCATTTCATTGGCAAATATTAACTGGTGAAATATGAGTCATTGATAAAGCTGTATAAATTAAGATTGTAAGACAAAGCCACTTTTCTGCCTCACAGACCTTTGGCATGAAATAGAATTAAAATGTTATTAAATAACAGCTTTGGGTGGCGGGTAATGAAATTAAGTCGGCAGGAAAGTAATTACTACCTTTGCCGTCTGTCAGCATAAATAGCATGTGCCATAATTAGTCAGCTATGAAATTGTCTTTTATGTATCAGAGGAAAGAATAACAACACTTAGCAAAAGCTGTCTAGATCTCAATGAAAACAGAGACCCTATTTTTGTGAGCTCTTATAGCTATCAAAACAGCCAGTTAAACATACATGCCAGAATTGTTCAGGTCCAAATCGGGACATTCCATAAAAAATTGTCGGGAAATTTGACCAAAAAGCAGGACACTTAAAACGATCAATCATTTCACCTTTACTTTAGTCGGTAGTCAGTCTATTACTTGCAAAAACTCTAATTTTCTGCACAATTTTGACGATACATGTGTTTCAGAAATTCGCGTTCTTCCATTCTCCGGAAGTAAGCACATTTTTTAACACACTCCATAAACTGAATTGTGGGATTTCCCCGTATGCCTCAATTTGACATCCAATGGGTACAGCTTGACATCCCCTTGAACATATGTAAATCGTGTGACGCGATGTGAGCGCATCGAGCACTTTTCTTATTCAACCAATCGTCAATTAACTCTAAATTTAGATTGTTACAAATTATTTTCTGAAAATCAGTCGAAAACGAAATTAATTTATGTGAAACATCGATGCGTATTGGTCAGCATCCAATTTGTTTGATGTACAAAATCGGTGTTTTGACATGTTTTATAACCTTAGGTGGTATAATACACAGGATAATAGTGTCATTGGCGTTTATTTCTGTATGATACATCTTTCGATAGCAATTAGAGACCCCTATCATAAAAACACCGTGGTGTGAATGCCTGATAAAATCAATAATTTGCAGATAAATCGCCGATAAGGTGTCAAAAACAACACTGGTGCACTCGAGTAGCAGAAGCGGGATGTTAATTGGGGGCAATACAGGGATTAGCGGTGGTAAGTTTTAGCCAAACAGAGCTTGAATAGCGAATTTTATTGGGAACTTGTAGACTTTACATCGTTTTTTAATAATGTCGGGACAAATCGTCTCATATCAGGATGCCGGGACAAATTGCCCAAAAGCAGGACTGTCCCGCCGAGATCGGGACGTCTGGCATGTATGCAGGTACATGACAATATTATCATTTTGAGTGTTATAATGTATCAGCACAGTGTTGATGTATTGAACAAAAGAGGAATTTGAATGAAATCTGTTTGCAGTAATTATCAAATACTATTGTTATATGCACATTCGATGGAGACAGTTTTGAATGAAACATAATTTCCAAAATGAGAACAAAAAAAGACACAAAAACACAAGTATTTCTCATTTGGTTGCTACATCGTTACCGTATTTATTCTTATAAACGCTTCCGCCCTATCATATAATAAAATAAAGGAGTGATCAAAATAATAGCGCCCCCATTTCTCGGCTGCTAAGGGGTAAGAAAAATGAGGCAGTCTCGGAGATTAAGATGTCCCAAACAACATTCAATTAATCTTTGGAAGGTTGCTGGTGCATTGGATAAACCAAAAGGCATTTGATTACACTCATAGGTTGCTGGTGCATTGGATTAACCAAAAGGCATTCGATTACACTCATAGGTTGCTGGTGCATTGGATAAACCAAAAGGCATTTGATTACACTCAAAGGTTGCTGGTGCACTGGATAAACCAAAAGGCATTCGATTACACTCTTAGGTTGCTGGTGCATTGGATAAACCAAAAGGCATTTGATTACACTCATAGGTTGCTGGTGCATTGGATAAACCAAAAGGCATTCGATTACACTCATAGGTTGCTGGTGCATTGGATAAACCAAAAGGCATTCGATTACTCTCATAGGTTGCTGGTGCATTGGATTAACCAAAAGGCATTCAATTACACTCATAAAAACCCAAGGCTCCCAACCTGAAACTCAGTCTTCTCCTTATCTTCCTTCTCAAGTTAAACCTGCCAGTACCCGGCTTTCAAGTCTTGTTTAGAGAAATATTTGGACCCTATAAGTAAGTGTAAGGTATCTTCGGTCATATCGACAAACGGCCCTTTCATCTCATATGATAATAGGGTGTAGTATTCTGGCAAAACTAATTGTGATATGTTTACGATTGCTCAATGAACTTGGAACTTTTCGCAAATACTGGTAAACACATTTTAGGTGTTGGCTCATATTATACCTAAAGGGGGGTGAAATAAAAGCGCCCCTTTGTGATTTGCATCGCACCCGAGCGCGTTTATTAGGATAAATATGGTATGTGCCATTTAGTTGCTTCACAAGTATATGCCATTTGGTTGCTACATATGTGCCATTTGGTTGCTACATTATTATGTGATAATTGGTTGCTTTTTAATTATGTGCCATTTGGTTGCTACATAATTATGTGCCATTTGGTTGCTACATATGTGCCATTTGGTTGCTACATTATTATGTGATAATTGGTTGCTTCTTAATTATATGCCATTTGGTTGCTACATAATTATGTGCCATTTGGTTGCTACATAATTATGTGCCATTTGGTTGCTACTTTATTATATGCTATTTGGGTTCTTCTTAATTATATGCCATTTGGTTGCTACATAATTATGTGCCATTTGGTTGCTATATAATTATGTGCCATTTGGATGCTAAAGACAGTTCTGTTTTTTTTCCATTTTATTCCTATTTTATAATAAGATCTTTGCTGAGGACATTTACCTACAGTCCTTGATAATGCATCAGTTTGTGTGTCTGTTTTTTTTGGCGACTATACGTCAAGAGTATTAACACATAGTATACAAAAGGAAAAATACCTTTTGTATCAAGTATATGCCATTTGGTTGCTACATATGTGCCATTTGGTTGCTACATTATTATGTGATAATTGGTTGCTTCTTAATTATGTGCCATTTGGTTGCTACATAATTATGTGCCATTTGGTTTCTACATAATTATGTGCCATTTGGTTGCTACTTTATTGTATGCCATTTGGTTGCTTCTTAATTATATGCCATTTGGTTGCTACATAATTATGTGCCAATTGGTTGCTATATAATTATGTGCCATTTGGATGCTAAAGACAGTTCTGTTTTTTTTTTCCATTTTATTCCTATTTTATAATAAGATCTTTGCTGAGGACATTAACATACAGTCCTTGATAATGCATCAGTTTGTGTGTCTGTTTGTTTGGCAACTATACGTCAAGAGTATTAACACATAGTATACAAAAGGAAAAATACCAATGGTGTGTGAACGATCAACACTTCAAAGAGAAAATGTAAATGGACCAAAGATCCTGATGGATGATAACATTCTCCATGTATTGACTGAAGCAACTTGCTTTCTACATATAATACATAAAGCATAATCATTACTCATATGGTCAATAATAATTTGGTCAAATCATTATAGAAATATTCTATCAATGGTTGCGCTAATACTTAACCAGAGGATAAATAATTTGAATAAAAGCAAAACATTTCCCAAATTGAGAAAGAAGAAGGACAAAATAAAGTCCTTTGATCTGATCAATTCTTCATGAACATTAACTATTAACACAGCCTATAACTACAAATAATACTTGAATCATAAAGGCTTAATATAAACAAATAAAATAAAGTCATATACCCTGATACAGATCAAGATTACCTCCATCCTGTGGCACCCTGCCTCACCCATGAGTTGCCCAAGGCAAAGGGAGTGTTGCTAACAATACCTTTTCTTGTTCTCGTTTTTTCCAACACCCAACTACATGTATCTTAGGTATTACTTCCTGTAAAAGGAACCTTGCCCATTGCCGATCTAAATCACAGTACTCCCATATGCAGTAATTAAAAACAGATTAGTGGCGATTATGTTGCAAAATATGCTTTTGATGTGCACAGATTGGAACAACAGATTTCTCAATGAAGACAAGTGGATGTGACATGCTATTGAGGAGATAGTTATCGTGAATCTCTTGTCCACTATTCATAGCAGTATTGAAAATGATCACAGTTACCTTGCTTCTCATGATCAATTTCAACATGTAATGAAATGTGAAATATACTAGCGATTCAATGCAATCTTCCCATTGATTGTCACAATTTATGATAATATCGAATTAATTCTTTCGCGCGACGCACCCCCAATGATGGTGAACAAATGTCCCAAATGATTTTAAAATCTCTCAATAAATGACATAGTTATGGCCCGGACAAGCATTTGACCTTTGAACTTAAACCTTTGAACTCAAAGTGTGACCTTGACCATGGAGATATCGACATAATTCTTTCGCGCGACACACCGTCTAATGATGGTGAACAAATGTACCAAGTCATTTTAAAATCTAACGATAAATAATATAGTTATGGTCCGGACAAACTTTCGGTTTAAAACGCACTAAGAGACCCCATGACCTAATTTTTGACCCAGCATGACCCATATTCTAACTTGGCCGAGACATCATCTTCATACAACTTCTGACCAAGTTTGGTGAAGATCGGATGAATTTTCGACCGACCGACAAAGTGACTCCTATATAGCCCCCATTACCAATGGTAATGGGGGTATAATCATCAATCCAAATGAACGAGGGTCACATTATTGTTCAACTTGGTACATCACATCCATTAACATCACAACCATAAAACACAATTACTGCATACTAATTAGACATTATGGTGGTGCTTGTAAAGCACTGTTATTGCCCATTTATTCTGGGCACATTTTTGCCTAATGCTTATTCGAACTAAAGTGGCAGAACATTTTCGAGTCTTGAGCATAAAAATGTTTTATCTGTAATAGAAATGTTCAGCAGATGCATCTGTGTCGCGCTCAAACTGCTTCCAAACCATACCATTTCTGGCACTTAAATGTACAGCAACATATGTCACAGTCATTAAATATTATGCAGAATTTGATACACGTTTGATTACTGGTACAGAAACAGCTGGTGATTTTCCACTCATGCTGATAGCACGATTGTCCCTAATTCCTCCACAGACTTTTGAATTGTAGGTATTTTATATCAAAAACATGACTAGGTCAATTATAAGACTTAGTCCTTATTATTGAACACTAGAAACTTGCTCAATGAAAATCAAGTATAGTTCAAACTTAAATGTAACAACAGAAGATGAAGCGCAATTTAATGTGTCCCAGATTTTACAAAATCATGAACAAATTCTACTGAAACTCCATCATTAAGATGATTTAGATAACAAAACCCCATAAGTCTCTAATGTGAAGATGCAATCGATGTCAAACTGCGCCATAAGGTGTCGGCTTTCACCTGATCAGCTTATAGCATCATGATCACTTGATAGCGTCACATTGCATCAAAAGAACCTGACCCCTAGGTTGCGCTTGTTGCATAAGGGCGGAAGACTATCTGCCAAAAATGTTGTTTGCACACAATCACACAAAAACTGATATGAAGACATTATATAATAGAAGACGAGGGCGTTTTATTTAATAAGTTTTCACCATGGGATGTTGATAACTTGATCTTAAATTTACTATGTGAAAGAATATTTGTAAATTTTAAATGCCAGCAATAAATGTCAATGTTTTGTGTGTTTTTTTTATGGTATTTAATATAGACAGCATAAATATAGAGTCTGATATAAAAATGTAAACAAAGTAAAATTTAACCGGTTTAAATATAAATGTTAATGACATCAAAATTCTGCATTATGGTTTCTTTTAAATTGATTAAATTTAAATGATGAAGCAGTAACAGCTAAAAAAGCATATTTAGATTTGTTTCATGTTTTATTAATGACACAAACTGAGTCAAAGGTACTGTATGTACCATAAGGAGTATTTAAACATGCAATTGTTTACTTTTGTACTTTTCATTCAATAAAAGGCTGTCAAAATAATACAACTACATCCTATGATTATTTTAAATGCTGTGAACTTTTTTTGTAATTCCTTGACCTTTGCATACCCCACATTCTTCAGTCCCCAAATATACATCAACGACCTTGAATGTTTAAACCCTCTGCGGGCCACATCAAACAAACTTCTGAGTCCTTGATAACTCCATTGCAAACAGCATTCCATTGCAACCCGATTCCCCTCTTGAATTAATGGTTTATATTCCCACATTGTCAGCCTAGTATATCTCTACATTGCCAACTAGCAACTTGTTATTTGTAAAATCCCTCCTCTCCAAAATCTCTAAAAGCTTCAAGCAAATTAATTTAAAAAAGTTATTTCTTAAGGTATTGTGCTTCTAGCGCAAGGCTCTAATTTTAACACTGAAGACGCTTTAAGGCTTAAATTACTGGATACCAATGCTAGACAGTACAGGGTAAAAAGATATTTTAGCCAAATTAAGCAGAAGCTTTAATGGCCTGAAAAGATCAATCAGGGATTGATGGGTTACAAAGATGGGCTCACATTCCACCTTTAATGTGTGCAATCATTGCAACAGCATTTGTCAATGTCAGGTTGAATGAGAATGTTTCAAAATTTACTGAACACTTAAATGCCAATTTATGAGTTAAAATACCCCTTGAACTTTTAACATGCTTGCGGATGGGGAAAAAACTTGTCTCAAACAAAGATGAGTACGAGAGATATCAGCCCTTGTTTGCCAAAAAATGCACTTTTTTAACCTGAGTGTACTTTAGGGAGAAAAAAAAAGTTTCAGTTTCACAATACCTTTATAAATAGATTGACAGGGTTTTAATATTTCCAGGAATGACAGATTATCAGGTACACAACAACATGCAATATAAATTAACATATTTCCAAAGGAAGCAAGATTGCCATGGTTGCAAAGATACAGCCAAGTTATTTAAAATGTCATTCAAACATTAACATTTCAATCCTGTTGAACATAGTATTGCTCCAGAAAAAAACTAGAACTGTCACTTTTGTGCCTCAACATCCTTTACACTCAGGTGCCACTTTGCATGAGGGCATCAGCAGTTAAGTTTTAACCCTTTGCATGCTGGGAAATTCGTCGTCTGCTAAAATGTCGTCTGCTGAATTTCTAAAATTAGCATTTTCTTCAATTTTTTTCAAAGAATACTATCAGAATAGCAAACAGTTTGGATCCTGATGAGACGCCACGTTCTGTGGCGTCTCATCTGGATCCAAACTGTTTGCAAAGGCCTTCAAAATCCGGTTCCAGCGCTCAAAGGGTTAAGATCTAGTTTCCCAACAATTCAAGCTACCTACCTATAATGTTTCAAATTGATTCCTGTAGTTTAGTCAAGAAGATACTTCATTAAACCACAAAATGCCATTAAAGCCAAACAAATCGCAGACTGCACAGGCTAATCTTGGAAGACACTTTAAGCAAGTGCATTAAACCCTGTTTTCCCAGAGCAAAGCTTAAAAAAACCCTAGATTTTACTATTAGCGTAAACACTCATAATTTTTTATACTCTTGATTTCTTCCATTGAAAGCGTAATTATAATTGTACTTTCCAACAGAGTCATTATGTCATATTATATCAACACAAAACAAAACTGTGTCTTCCTCCACAAGATTATGACATTACTATTAGATAAGAAGGTATAGACTGGTAGATAAGATATATTGTATAGCCGGTCACAATATGCCCACTTTACAAACCATTAACCACCTATAGGAGTACTCCCAGGGTCACACTAACATAGTCAATCAGGTCTGCAGTTTAAGACCTGCCAACTGTTTCTGTCATTCCAGAGGTCTCTTGGGACAAACTGATTAGTAATGGATTGTCATTCAAAACTCTTCAATCTGCCCTATACTGTACCCAGTCTGGTCAAATGTTTAACATGCCAACATTGATATGGTGAACTGTACTGATAGTTCATAAAGCTTTCAAACAAAAGAGAGAGCTTTACTGCTTATCATTATTTGGCTTAAATTCTAAACAAATCACCAAATTTATTTAGATTCAAGTTTAAAATTATTTCAGATGAATATATAATTATATAGAATATTCCACTAGTTTGTTTGTTGAAAAACATGAAATGAAAACAAAACAGCACTGTTATCACATAAATATGTGTACTGCAACATATTCAAAGGAATTTTCACAATATTTTTATGAATTTAATAAATTCAAGTCAAGTAACGCATATCTTGGTTTCCTGGAACTTATTGTTGAGATTAAAACTGTAGAGCATTCTCTAGATTTCCCTAATTATCGTTCAAACAAATTTTAAACTGGCCCAAGTGACATTAAGACTGCTCCCATTGACACTTATCACCCCATCACAAAGTTGTCTCCATGGTTTCTGGGTGGACACGGTGACATAGTTAGACATAAACAAGAATTAAAGAACAATTAAGTGCCTCAAACGTTGGTCAAAACAAAGACAACTTACAGCCAAACAGGCAAACAGGCACACTCAACTAACACATTGGTAAGATATTAGGTTACCACTAAGGTTCCAATATCAGATAATGTAGTCTGTATTTTCTCCTCATACAGTGGGAAGCATGGAAATCACTGGTGATGACCATAATAACGTTATTGTTTATATATTAACTTTTATGTTTTTGTATTTATTGATACAAAGGACTTTTTATTACCAAAACTGAAAGTCAACTGCAAATTTTAACTTCAAATAGATTTCTTAGGTAAATTCTATTCATAGATTGTTTTAGAGATCAAAACATCATGCATCTTTATTATTAATTACCTGATATACTTAAAATTACGTTATAACGGCATTGAGCAATACATTATTATCAGACTCGAACTATGATCAAATATTTTTTTTGTACCAAGATGTGACTTTCAACAGTTATACAATATATTCCTGAATAAATGCCCCCAACAATTTTTTTTTATAATTAAAAAACTTTGAGGCCTATTTAATGATTTATTTCGCATAAAAACTCAATGCAAATTAATGTTTAACATGCAACCAACTTTTGACTGAAATATTTGCATAATGAGCTTCATATTCAAATATGTTTTCCTTACAGTTGTACATTGTAAATAAACTTGACTGCCTTTAGTTAGACTAAAAATACCCCCCCCCCCNGTATCCGGCAAAAAACATTTTATCAAAAAGAAACGTTTATTATGTCACAACTTACCTAAAATAAACGTGTTCTTAGAAATAAATGACTGGAGTCTTCATTTCTGTCGCCTTTGTTTTCTTCAGTTTGAATTATCCTACTCAGTTTGGATTATCGACGTACAGGGGGTGATTACAGTTGTATTTCAAGACCATAGGCCCTGTGACTCAAACTCAAGGGGCTGCTATGCAACTTTGTGCACGGTTGATTAGAAATTGGACATCATAATTAGCGGTGTGGAGGAATACAGAAACCAACTGCAGTTGCCAACTATGGAGAAAACCATATCAGTGTAAGAACATGTCTGTGATCGTCACCAAAGTGCGAGAAAGTGATTAATGCACCGTGTTCACTGAGGAGAATAAACTACCCCTTACCTACGGAGACCACCCTTTCAGATGTGTCAATGGCCACTCCTACCAGGTTTTGTCAGGGATTTGAGTCCTTGCGTTCTCTTTACTTCATTTGAATTTCATGATTATTCACTGAACTTTAACAAAGTTGACACTGGTTTTTGCTTTTGCAACTAAGTTGTATGTTATTTTGGGGATTTAACTTATAATAAGCAAATACTGCATACATATTTTCAAGGCAAGTAGGCCATACTGGCCCAGAGCGCTCACCTGAGTACAAGCAATGCCAGAGAACAGCTCGCATAGCTGAATGACATTGCCTACCAAACTGTCCCACATCAGACCAAGTTCAATTTGCTTTTCTTGCTGATAAAAATGGGGCAATAAAAGTGAGCCTCGCTCCGGAAAAATGGGGTTAAATGCATGTGTGTAAAGTTTCATCCCAGATAAGCCTGAACAGTCCTCACAGGCTAATCAAGTTTAATGCTGGTGGTCCTGTTCTGATCCTTGTCATTTATAAAAAGACTTCAAGATTTTTATGTTATACAAAAACTCTGCAATTTTTATGAAGATTCCATCAACAATGATTTGCATCAGTCAAGCAAAAACACACACTTTTTTGCAAAGGGTAATAACTGTGGTACTTGGGCAGCAATAAGGACCATTTTTTTCGCATTACTACATACCAACAGTTTGTTAATACATTTTCTTCTTCATTTGTAAAACTAAAAACTAATTTCATACCATACAGTCTTTCAATACAAATTATTATCAGTATGTCATTCATTTTTATCATGATTGTGCTGTTTCAACATGTTGCACAGTTACCACAATAATCTCACTATTTCATCATCAACTTTGACATTGACGTGATGAATTTTAAAAATAATAATTTTGACAAATTAAATGCTGACCATTAAACTTCTTGAAAAAAATGCCTCACTCATTTGAGTATTAATTAACAAGAGTTCCGGGGTCAGAGACATATTCCCCCAAAACAGGGCCTTGATTGTCACAATTATTGTGACAGTGACCTTGACCTTTGACCTAGTGACCACAATTTCAAGA
Source organism: Dreissena rostriformis (assembly GCA_007657795.1). Classification (NCBI taxonomy): domain Eukaryota; kingdom Metazoa; phylum Mollusca; class Bivalvia; order Myida; family Dreissenidae; genus Dreissena; species Dreissena rostriformis. The sequence goes on from VMBQ01002995.1 coordinate 93,687, forward strand.
GGGGTCATCTACTGTCCAAGGCCAATGCACATGTGAAGTATCAAGTCATTCGGTCAATTGGTTGATGAGTGATTGATCCGAAACCATGTTCACACTTATTGTGACAGTGACCTTGACTTTTGACCTAGTGAACCCAATTTTTAAAGGGGTCATCTACTGTCCAAGGCCAATGCACATGTAAAGTATCAAGCCAATCGGTCAATCCGTTCAAAAATTATTGATCAGAAACGAACTGGTCTACCGACAGACACACAGACCAACCGACCGACAGACGACCGACCCACCGACCTTCATCCAGCAAAACAATATACCCCCTCTTCTTCAAAGGGGGGCATAATTAATTTGCTTTGAACTTGGTGACATGAAGCCTTAAACTGATAGATATATTCCCCATCAGTTGTTTTATAGTTCATACAGCTTTGATGAACAATTACCCTCACAATCGTTCAGTATTTCTCAATTAAATCAACCATAAGAAGCCATATTACCAATAAACCAGTTAAGGCCACAAGCAAAAATTAATGAATGATAAACTGAACATAACTCAGTAGATCAAATAAACGCCAAGCCCTGGTAAGCAATTTTGATGACATGCCCGATATTTACGCAATTACTACTACTTTGAAAGGAATCCTGATGACCTTCTAATGTGGCAAGACGTATCAATGGCATAAAATGATTTCTCAATTTCATTAGCAAATATAAACCGGTGAAATATGAGTCTTTGATAAAGCTGTATAAATAAAGATTGTGAGACAAAGCCACTTTTCTGAATCACGGACCTTTGGCGTGAAATAGAATTAAAATGTTATTAAATAACAGCTTTGGGTGGTATGTAATGAAATTAAGTCGGCAGGAAAGTAATTACTACCTTCGTGCTTGTCAGAATAAATAGCATGTGCCATAATTAGCCCTTTGAATGCTGGGAAATTTGTCGTCTGCTAAAATGTCGTCTGCTGAATTTCTAAAATTAACATTTTCTTGGATTTTTTTCAAAGAATACTATCAGAATAGCAAACAGTTTGGATCCTGATGAGACGCCACGTTCTGTGGCGTCTCATCTGGATCCAAACTGTTTGCAAAGGCCTTCAAAATTCGGTTCCAGCACTGAAAGAGTTAGTCAGCTATGAAATTGCCTTTTATGTATTGGAGGAAAGAATAACAATACTTAGCGAAAGCTGTCTAGATCTCAATAAAAACAGAGACCCTATTTTTGTGAGCTCTTTTAGCTATCAATACAGTAGGTATTTGACAATATTATCATTTAGAGTGTAATGTATCCGTACATTGTTGGTGTAGTGAACAAAAGAGGAATTTAAATTTAATCTGTTTGCAGTAATAATCAAAGACTATTAATTATATCCACATTAGATGGAGACCATTTTGAATAAAACAGAATTTCTAATTGAGATCAAATAAGGACACTTCACACCATTATGTGCGATTTGGTTGCTACATAATTATGTGCTATTTTGTTGCTACATAATTATGTGTTATTTGGTTGCTACATGATTATGTGATATTTGATTGCCACATTAGTATGTGATATTTGGTTGCTACATAAGTATGTGCTATTTCATTGCTACATAAGTATGTGATATTTCATTGCTACATAATTATGTGCTATTTCATTGCAACATAATTATGTGCTATTTAGTTGCTACATACTTATGTGATATTTGGTTGCTACATAATTATGTGCCATTTGGTTGCTAAAGACAGACCTGTTTTTCATTTTATTCCTATTTTATATTATTTATATCAATGGCTGAGGACATTTACATACAAGTTCTTGATCAATTGAATCAGTTTGTGTGTCTGTTTTTTGGCAACTATACGTCAAAAGTATTAACACATCATTGACAAAGGTAAGAATGCCAATAATGTGTGAACGATCAACACTTCAAAGAGAAAATGTAAATGGACCAAAGATCCTGATGGATGATAACATTCTCCATGTATTGACTATACCCATCGGCTTTCTACATATAATACATAAAGCATAATCATTACTCATATAGTCAATTATAATTTTGTCGAATCATTCTTGTAATATTCTATAAATGGTTGCACTTACTTAACCAGAGGTTGAATAATTTGAATGAAAGCTAAACCTTTTCCAAAATGTGAACAAAGAAACTGTGAATGAAGAATGAAGAAGGACAGAAAGAAGTCCTTTGATCTGATCAATTTCTCATGAACATTAACTATTAAACAGCCTTTAACTATAAATAAAATACTTGAATCATGAAGGCTTAATATGGACGAAGAAAATAAAGTCATAATACATGATGATACAGATCACGATTGCCTCAACCATGAGTTGCTTAAGGCAACACCCGAATAGATGTATTTAAGGTATTTAAACTACCCGAAAAACGAACCTTGCCCATTGCCGATCTAAATCACAGTACTCCCATATGCAGTAATTAAAAACAGATTTGTGGCGATTATGTTGCAAAGTATGCTTTTGATGTGCACAGATTGGAACAACAGATTTCTTGATCAAGACAAGTGGATGTGACAAGCTATTGAGGAGATAATAATCATGAAATCTCTTGTCCAATATTCATAGGTATTGAAAATGATCACAATTACCTTGCTTCTCCCTCTTGATCGATTTCAACATGTAATGAAATGTGAATTATACTAGCAATTCAATGCAATCTTTCCATTGCTTGTCGCAATTTATGAATCCCTCTGAAGGATCACCTTGCATGCAAATGAGAAATGCCAACAATTATTAACGGTAAACGAGGGTCTAATTTGACAATGTTCTACATGCCTTAAGTATAAATATTATGGTTCAAAAGGATCTTAAAAGATAGTTACTGATATAACCTTTCATAAATAATGCTAAAGAAACTGAAATTTGATGTTGCAAAAAATAAATTCAGGCCGATCTTTACCAATAAATTACATTTCTTCAGAGTTGCCATGAAGCCATGACTGTTACAACAGGTTTTTGTGTTCGCTTGTGGAACATGGTTCCGTTTGTTCCTCTTTAGGCACCAGAATCTTTACCTTTGACTGAAAGTTGTGTAATGCATATTAACAAAATAAGGTATCTGTATTGTACATGATGTTCAGTAAATATTTCCTTTTTACCCCTTAATATTAAGTTTATTGGTCAATTATGTCCGTATTGATGTGTGGCACACAGTTACTTCTTGAACCGGGTCCATGTGGACAGCCTATTATTTGGCATCTAATTAACTCTTTCACTGCGGGAACCGAATTTCGAAGGCCTTTGCAAACAGTTTGGATCCAGATGAGACGCCACAGAACGTGGCGTCTCATCAGGATCCAAACTGTTTGCAATTCTGATAATATTCTTTGGCAAAAATCCAAGAAAATGCTAATTTTAGAAATTCAGCAGACGACATTTAAGCAGACGACAAATTTCCCAGCATGCAAAGGGTTAAGGCAAATCAAGTAAAAAAGGTTGTCATCCATGTTATACGCAATACAAGCTGATTATCAGGTGCATGTGCAAAATATGCTGATTATCAACTACAAATCTTCCTGATCAAGTGTGACAACTTTTGGGGTACCATCAACTCTCTTGTTTGAAAAAACGCTACATATGGCAATTGCGGTACAAGATTTGTTGCTGCACTGTCTGAATTTATGACAGACATTCTTTCCCAACTAGGCACAATGTTACTCTATTTCTAACCCCACCCATGGCAATTATGATGTATCGTGAAATCTGAGGTTACGCTGCACTAATAACACTTACTTATCAGTTTAATATCACCCGTCAAATTTCACTGTAGGTACTGTACCATTAAAGCCCTATCACATTTACTGCAGCTCAAAAGTGAGTCCTCTTGTAAAGGCATCTGTCCCCGTGAAGACGCCAAGGGACTTAAAGCATTTAAACACACACTGCAGTTCAAAAGGTTCTATTTACTAAGTCTTACGTGCCAGGGATAAATATTTTGTTTGCATTTGTCATTACAAGATAATAGTGATGTAACATTATCTTGTGTCAATGCATTCTGAGTTAACTAATACCACATAAATTGTAACCTGGCACCTACTATTTACACATTAATATTTGTGAGGTGTATGTTTTCAAATATTACATTTCTGAATTATGCCATAAATTCATGTTCGGACAAATCAGATTTACATAAATTATGTATATTCAAGACTCACATGCAAATGGCTTCACTACAGATGAATTGACATCTCGCCTAGACGATGATCGCTCCGCCCACTTAATCACGTGGCCTAGCAGATAAGAAACCTAGACAAGTTAACACCAAATTGGCTTCTTTTCCTATAGAATGCATATAGATTGCGCGATATTCCGGATGATTTTTATGGACCTTTTCACACCATATAACACTTGTAAAAGGGGTTTGTGTCATTTATTTATTCTGCAAAATGCAAAAAATATTAGTTTATTTCGAGGATCACCTATTTATAACGGGTTTTTTGGTACGTTAAACACGCTCTCAAACGCTTGCGCGCTTACCGAAATTGAACCTGTTACTACGTGAAATGGTGGTATTAGCAATAAATTAACACTTCTACACTGGTATTTACCCATGTTATTTACAAACATATTAACGAAACATTTTCCGCATGTATTTGACACGAAATAGCGCTTTATGACTGGCATTTCGTTGAAGTTTTACGCGCTTTCTGACGCCGAGTGGGTACCTAAATCCCACATGTTGTAACGTATAAAAGTGATATTAATAATATTAAACATTGCTTATGGACATTTATCAATCACTATAATTGAAAGTGCAAAACAACCAAATCACTGTGGTCATTGTCTGATATAAATTAGCGTTGTATGAAAGGGATTTCGGTCAGGCTCGTTAATAAAGCTACCAGTGTCAGGTACTGACTTCCCCCAANATTAATCGATGGCTGATTGGTCGATCGATATTTAGATAAGGATTTGATTGACAGTTGGCGAGATGTCAATTGAAAAGAATTTCAATAAATTTGAAGAAAATTGAAGAAAATTAAGCAACATTTTACTTTGATCATGATAAAAACTAACTTAAATTCCTGACAGCTGACTTTTATGACAAGCCATGAAGCAGTTGCATTAATATCTACACATCAAGGGATTTAAATAGCTTTCTCATGGGTCAACTGAAATTTTCACGGGACAAAATACTAAAGTCTAGATATTTTGTTTCTGAATATTTGTTGAATTATGCTGCTTTGTGTAACTTTTTGTACATATTGCTTCACTAGAAAACTACATTTTGTGTCATATAAAATACATTTTATGTTAGTTTCATGGTAACATTTTTGCATCAAAATAATGCAAGACAAATACGTTTGAGGAGTCGAAAGTGACAAAATTGCAAAATGCATGCATCAAAAAGAAGAATTCTGCTTCTATTGAAATTGATTTAATCTAGATTGTATATATTTGTTTAGCTTTTTTATCTTCCTAAACACTAAATAAATTTTTGTAGATGCAGATAATTTGTGCCAAATGTTGTAAACAGAACAAACAGAATCAACAGCTTTATGTCAACTAAAATATTACGATGACTAACCTTTTAATTAAAATTTAAAACCACCAATGGACCATTAAATAAAGTAATCTGTTTATTTGTTAATTAACCCAAGAGCTTTGGTATTTAGATGGCCATCAAGTCATCTCAGTAAATAAGGGCACCTGTTTTATAATAGCTGGGTCAATATTGTTTAACGGGTAACAAAGGCATTTGAGGTCTGGAGCATGGTTTCCATGATATAGTCTCTTCAAATGTCAACAAAGGTCATATGGCAGCGTTTTAAGGGCCAGCTGGCCCCTTGTTTTGAGTAATGAGCATTATTTGCATATCCCTAATTAGTTGAGTGCTTTTCAACATAATTGTCACAACATCAGAATATTATAGCACAAGGGTGCAAGGGTCAAATGTTTGCTGAATATAATTGTGATGTTCCTTTTATTATTAAAAACAAATATAACTAAAAAATTACCCTAATATGAATATATTATAATAGAATAACAAGATTTTTTCGAACCATTTCCAGCAAGAATAATCTCCAAACAAATCGCACTCAACAACATGAAATGACTTTTAAAGAAAACCCTCTGTCGTTACCAAAATGGCAAACCAATTAAATATTGTGAAGTCAAACAATACTTTATTTTTAATGTCACACTATCATCAAGTGTTTTCTTTTCTATAAACTGATCCATATGACAAAACAATAAATTAATGCATTCAAAATAAACATCTTCTTGGGCATTTATAAGTTAGGGAAGATATGAACAACACTTTGACAGAACCCTTTATATTTTACATTCATAAGGGTGAAAACCAAAAATACATTATTTAAATTTCGCCTATGAAACACTTAAAACACAGTAGGCCAACAATTACAAAACACCAAGTCCCAAATCATCAATACGATGGATCGAGGGTCGTAATATTGTTCAACTTGCTACATCCCATCCATTAGCACCGCAACCATAAAACACAATTACTGCATACTAATTAGACATTATGGTTCTTGTAAAGCATTATTATTGCCCATTTATCATGGGCACGTTGTTGCTTCAAGCTTATAGGAACCGTAGTGACAGTAAATTTAGCGTGAAAATGTTGCAGCTGTAATAGAAATGTTCATCAGATGAAACTGTGACATGCTCAAACTGCTACCAAACCATACCAAATCTGGCAATTAAATGTACAGCAACATATGTCACAGTCATTAAATATAATGCAGAATTGGATAAATGTTTGATTTGTAAAAAACAGCCAGAGAATTTCCACTAATGCTGATAGCTCAATTGTCCCCAATTCCTCCACTGACTTTTGAATTATAGTCATTCTACATGTATATCAAATACATTATAAGGTCCATTATAATACTCACTATTTATTATTGAACACAAAAAACTTGCTCAATGAGTCTCAAGTAAAGTTAAACGATTAACCCATGCTGGGAAATTTGTCGTCTGCTAAAATGTTGTCTTCTGAATTTCTAAAATCAGCATTTTCTTCGATTTTTTGTCAAAGAATACTATCAGAATAGCAAACAGTTTGGATCCTGATGAGACGCCACGTTCTGTGGCGTCTCATCTGGATCCAAACTGTTTGCACAGGCCTTTAAAATTCGGTTCCAGCGCTAAAAGGGTTAAGTTACAACAAGAGACAAATCATCGTGAAATATTGTACTCCATCACTCACTTGTCATAAGCATTTTCTAATTCAAAATGTGTCCCTTAATTTACAAAATCTAATTTCTAAACGACTACATAATGTTTCATGATAAACAAGATGTTGCGCTCAATAAACACTGATGCCTCCCAGTGGATTCAATGGATAAGTCTAAGTCCAAAATAAGGTCAATGTCAAGGTCAAAATGAGGTCAGGTGATGTGGGTGTATTGATGGGTTCAAAGACATAATACATGTAGGTATAAAAGCTTTGTATGCTATTGATATTAGAAGAAAACATAGCATTTTGGGCTCACCAAGAATTTAGACATTCTGAATTAGTCCAAAAGTAGGTCAATGTCAAGGAAACCAATTGTAAGGGTGATGTGAGTGTGTTTACAGTTTTCATTGATTAGATGCAAGTATCAAAGCTTCGTAGCATCAAGTATTGATGTTAGACAAACGCGTCACTTTAGTTTAACCAAGAAGTTAAACCTTTTGAATAAGTCAAAAACAAGGTTAATGTCAAGGTGAAATTGAGATAGGGTGATGTGTGTGTGTGCTTAGAGCTAGTGTTCATATATTATACCCATGCAAGCATAAACAAATTGCAGCAAGTGGTATTTTCGTTAGACAAAATGCGTTAACCTTCTGAGCTAGTCTTGGTCCACAATAAGGTCAAGTTCAAGGTCAAAATGTGGTCAGGTGAGGTGGGTGTCACTGTGTAAAGAGTGCTCAAATATAACATTCATGCAAGTATCAAATCCTTGCAGCAAGCAGTTTTGATGTTGCATGAAATATGATACAGGGAATACCGGACAGGCCAAGAGCTATATGAAACATGATACAGGGAATACCGGACAGGCCAAGAGCCATATGCCTCTTGGCATCAGTAGATGCTGGGGGCTTAACCCTTTGCATGCTGGGAAATTTGTTGTCGGCTAAAATGTTGTCTGCTAAAATTCTAAAATTAGCATTTTCTTTGATTTTTTTTTCAAAGAATACTATCAGAATAGCAAACAGTTTGGATCCTGATGAGACGCCACGTTCTTAGGCGTCTCATCTGGATCCAAACTGTTTGCAAAGGCCTTCAAAATCCTTTTCCAGCGCTCAAAGGGTTAAAAAAACACTATTTATTTAATGCGCATATCTGTTGTCTTGATATTGTTCACATAAAGAAATTGCCAAGTCTTATAATCATTAACAATTCATTTTCCATAAGCATCCCTCTTGTGATCTCCGACTTTACAGCAAGCCCCAGTATTTCAGATTTCAACCCTTTGATAACCCCCATTTTGCCCACTAATGATAACAGCTTGGACACTGGGTCCTGCATGGTCACCCGAACATGTGCGCAACAGCTGTTCCTTCCCCAGAGTCAGCCACAGAAATTAAATCTACACCACTCAGCTGTTGTCCATCTGAAATGTTTAGGGCTCATGGCATAAACCAACACCATGTTTCCAAAGGCATACTAACAACTGCTAATGGCTGGACAGTTTATATTGAAAAATTAAATTGCCCAGATGTTATTACTTTTGATGAAACATGGATAAATTTGTCACAATTTAACCATCCAATCAAATCACAGAAATTGTCAATTTTCGCCCATCCTGTCTACTCAGTGAAATTAGTTTCAATGAAAAGGGTTTTTTCATGAATAGCCTAATTTGTGGACACAACATGGTAGTGTCAAAATAATTAATGGGTCACATTTTGAAGTCTTCAGGTTGCGACTCTAGGCTACAGGTCACTAAATCTGTCATTGTGACTCTAGGCTACAGCTCACTAAATCTGTCATTGTTTGCTGTCATTAGGCATGTTCTTAATCATCAACAGGTCATTAATTTTCATGTTCTAGTTTGTCTTTTTATCAATTATTTAAATGTAAATAACACACTTTAGAAACATTTTTAAATTTCCAGATCATGGTTTGGTTACGCAAGTTGTATATGTATTGTAAAACATATACAGATTTGTTTTTTCTTATTTAATCCCAATTTTAGGATTTTACAGGCTTGTTTTCCCCATTGGACTGGAACTGGTACTGCACACAAAAAATTCCTGATACAAACATGCTTATTAACCTTTGCCAAGATTTGACCTCTGTCATGATTTGACCTTTGTCATGATTTGACCTTTGGCAAGATATGACCTTTGGCAAGATATGACTGACACATAGAGGGAATTAGCCATTAACCCTTTGAGCGCTGGAACCGAATTTTGAAGGCCTTTGCAAACAGTTTGAATCCACGTTCTGTGGCGTCTCATCAGGATCCAAACTATTTGCTATTCTGATAGTATTCTTTGAAAAAAAATGGAAGAAAATACTAATTTTAGAAATTCAGCAGACGACATTTTAGCAGACGACTAAATTCCCAGCATGCAAAGGGTTAAAAATTGTTTTATTCTGACCTATCTTGTGAACTCTCAACAGTGTTTGACCAACCACAGTGTTTGACCGACCACAGTGTTTGACCAACCACAGTGTTTGACCAACCTCGGTGTTTGACCAACCACAGTGTTTGACCAACCTCAGTGTTTGATCGACCAACCACAGTGTTTGACCAACCTCAGTGTTTGACCAACCACAGTGTTTGACCAACCTCAGTGTTTGACCAACCTCAGTGTTTGACCAACCACAGTGTTTGACCAACCACAGTGTTTGACCAACCTCAGTGTTTGACCAACCTCAGTGTTTTTTTCGGATTTGGGGGAAGACCTGATAACAGATGATGTCACTGGATAAGGTTAACTTAAATAATGAGATCCATTTGTTGTTACAATTTTACTTATTTCAACCAATGAACCCTTGATAGGTTGACATTACTTCAAGAACAAATTATTCAATCCTCGGTACTAAATTATTTGAAATACTGAATTCTGCCAAATCCTTATCTGTTGCTGGGAAAATTCATGACCCTTTTTTTCTTTTCAACAAACATGTTAACTATCTCTTCGCAGTCTTTTTCAGAGATTTCCTTTTAAAATTTGGCTATAAATACTCAGTTTTAACACCTTTGTCAGTGTTTATTTTCGTTCAAATTCGAGACCGGTATTCAGCCCCATTCCCTATCCCAATTTGGATCTAACAATTCCAAAGGTTTAAAAAAAAAACACTGTTTTGAGGTAAATTTCTGTCAGAGGGGAAAAAAATACGGCTAGGGGAAAGGGTCGATATTTGGCGGGTCTCAAAGAAGTAAAAAAACCTGGACCTTCATACAAGAAGTAAGGTACATATATCCGAATGCTAGGCGTCAGTTATAATTGATGTTTATACATTCATAAGGGACACACTTTTTTTAGTATTATTTCTTTGTCAGGGATTATGATTTTGTGCCAGCCAAATTTTCAAATTGTCATTCTATGCGTCACTTTTACATATAAATTTTGTTCCTGTTGTATTTGTGTTTTATTTGTATTTCAAAGAAGGGTTGAAAGCATTTTATACAAATTTTTCGATCTAGTATGCAGCTTTTAATGCTTCACTTTCAAGTTTTAAGTTTTAACCCAAATTTCATGTTAAATTATACAAATAATAACATAAACAACCAGGGCCATGAAACTTATCTGTTGGAAAGCAGGATTTAGATTTTCTAGATAACATGATTAAAGCAGTGTTATCGTTCGAAATCAAGCTATTAGTGCATTGTTGCCTTAACATCATGCTGTCCAATTTTATTTTTCAGCCTAAAGGCAACTCCGCTTCATATATATTAACTATTTTCTTCAACGTAATGGTAATTTAAGAGGAAAATAAGATCATGATATATCCTTTCGGATTAAATGGTTGCACCCCTAAACAATATCGTTTAAGTGCAGATAGTGTTGTTACTTTCTCGAAATTATACCATACTGTAATTATCACCTTAATCTGACTAGACTGCCAGATTATCTGTGGATGTATCAAATCTGATCTTTTGCAAGGGAAGGGATTTGTAACCTATAATTATACTTTGTAGCATAGAGTTGGAGTGAAATAAAAGCGTATTGCATTTAAAAATTACGTAAACAACATTTTGTTGACTTAATTTTATTTATGAAACAGGCAAAAACTGAAACAGTTTACTACAAGAAAATATGCATAACATATTAAATATTGATTGTATTTAATTACAAAATTCCTTTACTTGCTGGCATAAGGTTTATTTTATTATAGTAGAGATATTGAACAGATTTAAACAATTCTTATTCAACACAAACCCAACTGCAACAAGAGTCTGCCAACTTGTCACAAAGTTATGCCCATTTAAAGGTCTGGATATAATTGATCGATGAAGGATTTATTAATTTGTTGTTCAAAAGATGGCACTTGTAATAATTGAGACAACGATAAACACAGAAATTCAATGAAATCAGGTCTTCAATGTTCAACACATACATTTAATTAAAATAATTGTGCAAATCTCAAATAAGTCAGCAGGTAAGCTACCTGCACATAAAAGGCAGCACCATCCAAACTCAAACTTTTGAGCAGAAATAGTTTTTTTTTTCAAATTAACAGTTACCTTGACCTTGATCTGACAGGCCAGCCCTAAAATGCAAATTTTGGTCTCCATAATGGTGGTCATTTGTGTTTAAATTATTTTAAAATTGCATAATGAATGACATATTACAAAGTGGACAAACTTATTTATGGTTAATTTGACCTTTGACCTATAAGTGTGAGCTTTACTTTTGAGGTAGGGAGATGGTTGTTAGCAACATGCCATCGCCTCCAAGTTCACTTGTGATTTATTTAAAAATTACATGATGAATTCCAAAGTTATAGTCCTGACAAGATGATTTCTGGCCAAATTTGACATTTGACCTCAAACTATGACCTTGATCTTTGAGGTATGGAGTATGGGTGATACACACAACATGTCATCTAATGATGGCAAACTTGTTTGTGGTCAGTTATTTTAAAATAACAAGATGAATGCTAAAGTAAAAGTCCATACAAGCGCCCACACAGACACCAACGCACACTTCACCTATGTGACTGCTGTTTAAATTTTTCCGCAAGCTGGTTCGAGAAAAACTATCAATTCTATCCACAAGTCGTAACAATAGTTAATGGTGTGAAAGTTTCATGGAAAAAAACATTTTTAGAAAATCATGCAATCCGTCAGCTATTTAAAAATCTTGCTACTAATTTTTTTTTAATCACGAAAAAAAATTGTTATGCCATCTCTTAGCAATGTCAAAAACCAATAAACAACCAATTAAAGGGCTTTTAAACCACTAGAGATGCAACAGAGGGCTTTAAGTAAATCTTTTCTTTTCTTGAATAATAAAGTGTCTATTAAACAATAATGAAAGTCCTCTTTGTATGTCATTACAAACATTAAAATGTTGCTAATCGCTTTATCACAGGAATTTCAAGGTGTGATGCATTTTTAAGGTCATAGTGTGGTGGTTAAATTAATGACTTACTGGTTTTTGTCCCATAAAAATGTTCAATATAACATGTACAGTTTACACGAAAATCATTAAATCCATCAGAAAATGTAAAAACTTGCTACCTGCAATTTAATGAATTCAAATCGTGATAACGTAAATGTTTTTAATGCAATCCCGTAACTGTGGAAAACGATAAACAATCAATTAAAATGCTTTAAATTAAAACCACTACAAAGGCAACAGTGGGCTTTAATTACATCTTTGCTTGAATGATAAAGTGGCCATTTAACAATAAATTGAAAGCCTACCCTGCATGTCATTAGAAACATTAAACAGTTGTTAATGGCTTTATTCAATGGCATTAGAAGGTGTGATGCATTTTTAAGGTCATAGATGTGGTGGGAAAGTTAATATTTTACTTTTTTTTGCCCCATAAAAATGTCACCTGGTATTAAATTTGGCAAAATTATGTAAATCCTATTCAACAGAGGTGTGCAATTTACAAATAATGTTTGTAATCTATCTGTTTGCTTATCAAATGTGTAACAAATAAAATGAAGTGTTCTTGAATGATGGAAAGTGAAATTACCGGTATGTCTACCGGTAAGCCTTAAGGGGTATATCAACAGCTAACACAGCATTACATTTTCAAAAGTAACAATTTCTTTTGTATTTGATATACAACTGCATTAACTTAAGGCCCAGTCTCACTATGATGCCAGTGGAGCCCAGGTGCGTGATCCGGGATCTACCAGGGTGAACCGGGGCTCTACCGGGATGAACCGGGGCTCCACCGTGGATGACCTGGATGAACCGGGAACAACCGGGGAGAACCAGGGCTCCACCGGAAAAGTATTTAAATACCTGCAGGATGAACCGGGAGTCACCGGGAAGGACCGGCAACGACTGGCAAGGCACCGGAAACAACCGGGACAGCACGGTAGCTCCACCGGGGCCCATACAGACCCCGGCAGAGCTATGGCAACGCCCCGGTTATTGCCAGTGATGCCCAGGTGGAGCCCTGGTGAATGCCAGCAGAGTCCCGGTATAGCTACAGTAAATCGGTTAACCGGCGCTCTGCCGGGACGCCACTGGAATTGACTGGGGCTCCGCCTGGGCATTACCGACGTTGACGGCGATTAAACCGGGGACATTGCCGTAGCTCTGCTGGGGTCTGATGCCGGTATAGCCCCGGTGATTGCCGGCGAAGTTACGGTGGACCAGGGCTCTGCCTGGACGCTGCCAGCTTCTGCTGGGGCTTCACAGGGATAAACCGTAGCTAGTCCAGGGTTGACCCGGAATCTGCCGGGTTGTTGACCAGCTTTTACCGGGGCCACACCAGGAAATAGTGTGACCGTGTTTAAAATTTTTGACGAATCATCCCGGTTCGCGCTGGTCCACCGGCGTTAGCAAACTGGGATGTACCGGGGCTCTACCGGCAAAAGTGAGACTTGGGCTTAAGAATATCAATACAATCTTTGACATGCAATCCAAAAATAACAGCATTGTCCTAAAATATCATCCTTATTGTGAAGATATACCAAAGTTCAGCTTCAAATGTCCAGTAACTACACGGATGCATACAGATATGAGAATGCACTATAAGAATAAAATAGCTCCCAGTAAATTGATTTCTCTGTAAACTGTATAAAGCTCATGCGCATGCACAGAAAGGAAATGTGCTATCTATTGAAATGTGTTTTGACAAAGTTAAAATCGGGATATACAGAGTACATTTAAACAGTAAGTCTCAAAATCCCAGTTCCATCATTTTTGCCACCATATCAGTGATTTTTGTACATGCAAGTCCTGCGTCCTGGACTCACTAAAACCTCTCGGGATGCAAAGTTTTGAATTATGTGAGTCCCAAAAATGCATAGAAATTTCTAAAAAAAATAATATAGTTTAATATTTGGACTCATTCTTTCAATTCAGGGACTCATAGATTTACAAGTTATCGAGTCCCAGGACTCAGATGAGAAAATTTGTAAAAATATCACTGCTATATTATAGTTTGTATTGTAATAGTAATTACAGTCTATTCTCGTTATCTCGACATCGCATATCTCAATTTTCTCGATATGTCGAGGTAAACTCAATGTCCCAACTTTTTTCCTTCTTTATCTATATTAATAAACAGCGCATATGTCGGTTTTCGTTATCTCGATATAAAAATTTGTCTCCTGTCCCGATTTTTCATTGATTTACTGTGGTTTATCTCGAAGTGCGAATAACTGTCCCAGTGTCGGCAAAGGTGATAAAAAATTTCTTTGATACTTCACCGTCCCGCTTCCCCGGCTGCTCCCGATACTGTGCGGTAGATAATTGATCCGCTAATTGCATCAATGACCACACGTGTCTAATGTCGTTAGCCATTAACACTTGAGTAAGGCCTGTCACTTTAACCCTTTGAGCGCTGGAACCGGATTGTGAAGGCCTTTGCAAACAGTTTGGATCCAGATGAGACGCCACAAAACGTGGCGTCTCATCAGGATCCAAACTGTTTGCTATTCTGATAGTATTCTTTGAAAAAAATAAAAGAAAATGCTAATTTTAGAAATTTAGCAGACAACATTTTAGCAGACGACAAATTTCCCAGCATGCAAAGGGTTAACTGCAATTACTTGCAATTAATACACAACCTGTTGAAAGGCCGAACGACTAATTGTTTTTATAAACAACATTCCAAAATGCATTGAGTAATATTTTTGCGTATATAAACCGTCGCAAATTTGCAGAATGTTGTTCTATCCTTTTTATTTTCATTTTTATTTTATCCTGTACTAATAATCGATTGAACTTTGCATTTCAAACTACACAATGTACATATACAGTTCAGTATTTTTTAACATAAAACAAGAGTGCCAAACTGTCACAAGATACGCCCGTTCTACTAAGTGACACCGTGACCTAGTTTTTGACCCAACATGACCCATATTCGAACTTGACCTAGATATTGTCTAGATCCAACTTCTGACAAAGTTTGGTGAAGATCGGATGAAAACTATTTGAATTAGAGAGCGGACACTGCTGTGGACACCGCCTCCGCCCGCCCGCCGCCCGCCCGCCCGCCAAGGGTGAAACTATTATACGTCCCGTTTTGTAAAAACGGGCGTATAAAAATCGTAAGAAACGCGTATTGAATCTCATACAGTAATTATTACGCCGTTGTGAGTATTATGCCACACAGTGACGGCTTTAGTTAGACCACTTAGAAGGTATTTAGATGTTAAAAACAAGGTAAATTTTCGTCTCATTTTTTCTTCGAAAAAGGCTTATCGAATATCTCGAGCTCTCGTTATCTAGATATTTTTTCTTGTTCCCGCCGACTTCGAGATAACGAGGGTAGACTGTATAATATTTTGTTTTTCCCTATTTCCTGGTTTATCACTCTTCTTTTTCCAGTCCAAAACCTACAGGCTAAAAAATAACAAGCAAAAAAAACTGTCTAGATACGATTATAAATGACCTGTAAGGACATACAACTTCTGACCTGAACTTTGTCATTGCATATTATCACTTAGCTTGTCTCACCACAAAAAGACACATGTTTAACTGTCTTGATAAAAGTGTTGTTGTCCAAGTAACCACCATGATGACCATGTTGCTAATGCAGCCTCTGTCAGACAGTGATTAAAGGACCCAATAAAGAAGAACAACTTTTGACCTAGTTGTCATCTCCACTTTGTTCTGCTCTTGCTAAATAAGGGCAATTAGCACTGAGAAGTTGGAACGCAACAAAGTTGGTTTAATACTAGTTGAGAAAGCAGTAAAGGAAAGGCGTCAAGGTTGTATTAGTCAATCTTTTGCCTGGGAAATGTCCCAATAACCAGGTCAGTGATCATGGTAACCCTGTGAAACTTCAGTCCTTGTGGCTTGTTACAGCTCAAACACAGAAACAGCTCTGTGAATAAGGAATTCAGGAATTCGGCAAACATTTGCATACAAACATTCTCAAACACAGATAGTGCATTTTGATAGGAGCATATCCCCCTGCCTCTATGTGAAAATCGGTAAAGAAATTACAGGATTTAGAATTATAATGCAAACCATGTAATGTAAACCTAGAGAATTAAGAATAAAACTGTTTTTTAACTTTGTTGGTTTAATTTCCCTATAAGGTAAGACCATTGCCTCGGTCAAAGTGTTAGCTTGAAAAATAATTGTGTTTCCTTCCCCATTGATAAGCATATTTTTTTAATTATCAATAGAAATAATATTGTTTAATGCATCATGGCACCACTATTTAACCCTTTGCATGCTGGGAAATTTGTCGTCTGCTAAAATCATGTCTGCTGAATTTCTAAAATTAGCATTTTCTTCGATTTTTTTCCAAAGAATACTATCAAAATAGCAAACAGTTTGGATCCTGATGAGACGCCAGGTTCTGTGGCGTCTCATCTGGATCAAACTGTTTGCAAAGGCCTTCAAAATTCGGTTCCAGCACTGAAAGAGTTAAATATAAGCATAACACACACAGCTAAATGGCTAAACATTATCTGAATATAAGACTACTATTTTCTAGTAATCCAAAGTTGACCATTTAGGGACATTTAGGGTCAAATTTAATATCGAAATCTACATAAAACACTTTATAATTCACACAATCGCCATGTGAAAAAAAAAAAAAATCTACATTTAAGTCAGATAACCTGATACCAACGAAATCAAAAATGTTGTTCAATCTTTCCAATTATCGCCTGGAGGCTGGGACCTCTTTTATAAATGATCTTATCACAAGTTGAACTAGAAATGGCGCGGCAGAGGCCGACGCGTATCCCCACACCGAATGTTTGACCTAGGTGTGCCCCAGGGTTGGTAATGGGGCCATGCATAGTCGAGATTGACCGTATTGTCATAGAGAAGTTCAGTATCAATTAGAAGTGAATTGGTGTAGAAATGAAGAAGTTATAGTAAAGGCAATTTTGGGTGGGTGTGACCTATGTGGGCAGGGCGCCCCAGGGTTGGTAATGAAGCCATGCATAGTTGAGATTGACCGTATTGTCATAAGAGAAGTTCAGTATCAATTTGAAGTGAATCCGTGTAGAAATGAAAAAATTATAGTAAATGGAAATTTTTGGTGGGTGTGGCCTATGTGGGCGGGGCGCCCCAGGGTTGGGATTGGGGCCATGCATGGTTGAGATTGACC
>VMBQ01002996.1:0-99478 GCA_007657795.1 Dreissena rostriformis
TAAGCATTACATGAAAGTGAATTCGATTTATATATATCCCCGGGCCGAACAAGTTGGTTCTACAATTGTGTTTTGTTATAAAGTCGCTATTGTTTTAGGTCTAAATATTCTCATTCCTACATTAAGACACAATTACATTATTTCGTAATTACATTCAATACCACCCAAAATTCAATTATTTTAGATACCACATATAATGAAGCAGTAGCGTTAAATACCACCATGTGTATACCCTTATATTTTGGAACAGTAACGTTCCATTACTAAGTCTACAATAATTTATATTAATACATACATAGTCGTGACGTGTAATATATTCTGATACACTTTGAGTGGCATATTTCTTTATTTTTAATATTGCCGCTTCCGGTCGCAGAATACAATTAGTTGTATGGGCGTAACCATAAATGGGGACATGTTGAGTATTTCGCATATTTGGTCTGTTTACTGGAACAACAGCAGTTATTGTTCACAAGATCAGGAACGTGAACGTAAATGCGAGTGTAATCTTATGGAAAACAAATCATTGATATTGAAACAAAGACGAACAAATAATAAAACAAATAATATATGATTCAATACATGTATTATACGGTTACGTTAACTCGAACGTTAGTTTAAGCATAACAATTAGTATAAACGATGCTTATATTGGCTCTTTTTAAAAATGTTCATTATTCGATAGTTTAGAGTGTCTGTTTAATACATATATTTGTATGGTTGTTTTTGTCAAATAGCGCTGTTGCTTCTTCACATTCGATCTGTCCGGTAAATCAACGCAATAATTGTGTCGCCTTGAGTATACAATTACGAATTTATGGTATAAGTGTACTTATTATAAAATGACATATGCGAATACAATAAAGTTATCATGTTGAACAGTCAAAAACGATATACATTGTAAATATTAACAATTTTGCATTTTCTTAATATCTTAAACACAAATTAAATTATACTGTAGACATTTGAGTTTAAATAATAGAGTTGTGACAGTGTTTTATTATTACTTACTATCACTACATACAAGTAAAGAAGTTACTTTTGCTATAAATGATTTTTTCATAATTTGTATAGTGTTTGAATATATAAACATGTAATTTACTAGCAAAACTAGATTGTTTGGAAACTTAAATTATATGCTGATGTGTAGAAAGAAGATGAATTAGAATGTAGGATGATAGGGTTCTAATTCGGGTCAATGTTATGTAAAATCTGATATGCTTACAGTAATCGCTTGAGTGTTTTGCTTTAAAAGCACTGTCGTTTGAGCGCTATGCATATTGTATTCAATATTTCGATGAAATTGATGTTTTGTTTTTATTCTTTTACAATAATATAAAAACTGACATTTTAGCATGTTTTGGCAATCTTTAACGCGCTTTTTTAAAATGTTTTAAATTGCGCTCGATATGTTCCTTTAAATTTCGTAACGGCATGCACGCGTATTATTTCATTTAAAAGTACAAACACTAGAGCTAGCTAANTTGTCTAGAAGAGGAGGACGAGGAAGAGGAGGAGGAGAAGGAGGAGGAGGAAGACACAGAAGTAGAAGATCGCAGTCGTCGCGATGATCTCAAAAAGAAACTTGACACAGCGTGCTGCGTTTGCATTATGTGCTAATACTTATTGACGTGAAGGTTTTTCGTGAAGTTACTTCAGTCGGATGTTTGTGGAAATATAAGAAGATATTGATAATTTTAGAATATAAACATTTACTAACGAAGCGATTAGTTTAAACATATTTATTTCAAACAATGCATATTTGTTTACATAGTTTTTTAACACTGTTTATTATACGTACATGTTCGAATAGGATAGGAACGAAAGACAAGGTCTTATAGACTTCTTTTCCCTATACAATAATAGTTTCATGTTGTCAAACGAACATAAGTGAATGTAAATGATTTAAACAATAATAACATAATGGTAGAAGAAGAGAAACTCCGTGTATCGAGTTTTATGTGTGAAAAATAGATAATAGATATAGACTGTAGGAGAGAGAGTGGCAGAGGTTTGGGAAGAACAAACACAAAATTTTGAAAGGCTTGTTTTGTGGAAAGTAAGAAAAAGGTTTTAGAGTCTTTCTGTAGCATATTTACAAATCAAATCGCTTACTCTTAATAATAAATTTGTGAACTGCATCAGCTATTTTAGTGTTGATTAAGTAGTCACGAGTGATGTCTCCATATAGAATAGGTTCAATGCAGGGGACGGAATACATGGATATTGAGTTTATAAGTTCTCCGAGAATATGTGCATACTGAGTGCATTCAAGAAAGTAATGTGACGTCGTTTCGTGAAGTCCGCATAAACATTACGAAGAGGATATAATATTGCATCTGAAGAGATGTGCATTTAAGGCGCTACACTTTGTTATCAGGAGCGTGTGTAACATTTGAGGTCGTCATTCAACGTAGGAAAATAATGGAACTGGAATCGGTAGATCTGTGTTACTTAGCCTTTGGATGATCGATTCAGCGTTTTTGATGTCATCGGAAAGATTATTCCATTCAGATACAGTGGATGGTAAGAACGTATTTGAATACAGTGATGTCCGCGCTTGAATTGTTTGGCGATTAGACGAATTTCATAATGAGTATTTGCTACGCGACCCAACTGTTTCGGGTAAAAGGGATTGTTAGTAGTTTGGTAAATAACTATAGTACATTGTATACATTAATATTAATTTAGGTTTGCGTCTTCGTTGACTGATAGTTTCCCATCCTAGCTCATTATACATATCTTCTAGTGAGACTAAACGCGTGCATCCAGATGATAATCGCGCAGCTTCGGTTTGGATTTTTCTAGTTCATCTTTTTCATATTGCGTACAATTATCGAATACAGCGTCTGAGTACACCATGATTGGTCTTATAAACGACACATATAATTTCTCGAAAGTTTTTCTATTAAGCATTATTTTTTTAATTTACGCATTATATGAATTCGTGTCCATGTTTTTTCCTTCATGAACGATATATGCGCATGCCAAGTACAGTCATTTGATATAAAGACATCTTAACGTTTATGGACATCAACAGTGGGTATATTAACGTTCTGCATAGTCAATGGTGGATGGGATGGTTTATTTTGTTTGCGAGATATAAGTATGGATTCGGATTTTGATGGGTTAAAACATACCAACCATTTGTCAGCCCACCTGGATATGTAATCAATGTCTGATTTCATAACGGCTGCAGTTTCGTTTGGCGAATTTACGATCATGAATAGACTGGTATCATCAGCGAACAAATCAATGTGTGCTTGTATGTCAGCGATATGTCATTAATATACACTAGAAACATAAGTTGTCCTAAAATAGAGCCTTGAGGGACACCGGGGAGAATTTCGAAAGGGGTTGAATGCGCTCCCGGTAATATTACTTTTTGTTTACGATCAGAAAGATAATTAGACAGAAAAGACAATAGATTTCCTCGAATCCCTGCTTGATGTAGTTTGAATATTACATCTTTATGCCATACTTTTTCAAAAGCTTTACTAATATCAACAAATACAACTCTGATTGACAGTCGCGTCACCGGGAAAGAACCCAGATCAAATTGGAGCAAAGAATGAATTCGAAGAAAATAAAAAATGTGTTTATGTAATATCCTTTCAAAGACTTCTCGATAATGTTAACGTAGCTATTTTTGAAAAACAAACATTTGGAATTGCAACAATAGCCAGAATACGAAAAAAAATTGTTTTCATTTCCATCATTTAGTTGTCTGATAATACCTTACACTTATTGTATACGAAACTTGACTCGTTTCGATTATTGGATATGAAGTCGTTAATGCTACCAATTCAATTATTATTCATGGTATTTTTATTAAAATTAATTGTAAAAATGTACTTTGCGTTAGATTTACATGATTAATAAGAGTTTGTTTTAATCTGAACCCTCACCTTTAGATATAACACGACTGCGAATCGGCGGGGGCTCGATGAATAGTAATTTTAAGTAATAGAACACGTGCAAAAATTCGAAAAAGAATTAAGAGGGAACTGTTGCACATATTTTATCATTTATCCCACCGACTTCATTAGCTTAAAACCGTAAGAAAACCATAGTTAACTTAACAGTAATTATAATTCACTTATCATGATTTAATTTTTTTAAATACTTACTTAAAATAATTTATTCAAGTGGACTAAAGAGGTATTCGTTTCAGATCGTTAACAAAATTGATTGCCTTTAGCCCTTCGATATTAGAGCATTAAAAGCCGGAGTAAAATTTAACTAACGTGTCATAATTTGACGGTTATCTGATATTAAGTTAGAGATGTAATATACTTATAAAAAAATAAACACTCGTATAAAGTATTTCAGTGTTATTGCTATAAAAGTGTTCTTAGCTACGATTATATTAAGTTTTTGAATTGTACGTTCTATTAATTTAAATATTTTAAAAACTTTAAACACAATTACAATCCTTTAACTTCCAAACTTTAAACAATGACTGCAATACGTGATATTTCAGTGGCATTCAGTGACCGAAATTCGCATATCTGATGATATGCCAACATTATTGTTCTATTGTGTCCCGGCATTCTTATACAAAATACGAATGATAGCCTGGATCATTGTTCATGCACAATTGTCAGTTCAGTTGATATATAACAAATTCATGAACACCTGCGTTGATGTTACTTCGAATATGTGGGATTTACCATTTGAGGGATATTTTTTAGATTCAGGAATTGTGATAAATTTGCTTCGTTTAAATAATACAGGTTTAATACATTAAATTATTTACATTTAATATCAAATGACGGATTACTCTCCGTTTTTGAGTGGTGTTGACTTCAGCCCATTGGATGATGACATACAAAATACATTGTCGACGGACCGTAGGGCGAGGCTCATGTATTACATCTACATGATATGCAGTATTTAAATCTGCCAGAGACCGACGCATTTACAAGGTATGATTGTTATTTTGTCGCAAGAATTTGCTTATAAGGCAACGCCCTTTGAGGATTGAATTATACCAAAACAATACTATATCAATAATAATGTTCTTAGAATAACATATGCTGGACGTTCCTAAGAGTTCTACATTGACACGTACGAGTACAGTACGTTATCAACTCTATGTCTGTTGACACCTAGGGTTAAAGTACGTTATAAACTCTCTCTCTCTCTCTCTCTCTCTCTCTCTCTCTCTCTCTCTCTCTCTCTCTCTCTCTCTCTCTCTCTCTATATATCTCTCTCTCTCTCTCTCTCTCTCTCTCTCTCTCTCTCTCTCTCTCTCTCTCTCTCTCTCTCTCTCTCTCTCTCTCTCTCTCTCTCTCTCTCTCTCTCTCTCTCTCTCTCTCTCTCTCTCTCTCTCTCTCTCTCTCTNTATATATATTGACACAAACGGTCACAGTCGTAATCATCTTTATATCTATGTCCGATAAATGTTGCTGTTTTAAGCGAATTGTAACATATTGAAGTTCAAAGGTGAAACAACTCTGATTTTGCCGAAATGTGTCCCTTTTAATACCGACTTATATTATTTTCAGAAATGAAATCTATAAAACAAATAACGTCACGCTCCGTTCATGATTGGTATTTAATAAACGTAAACAACTAAAACCTACCATAATAAATAATAGACCTGTCTTATTATTTACAGGTATAGCGATTACGAAAAGTATCGAGAAATCGGCGATGCACATTTGCAAGAGTTACAGGATACCGCATATGTGCTACGGCCCAAAGTCTTGGATGGTATATGTATGTTTGTCAATGACGAGATTTGTCTTCAAGCTGGATACGCATTAATTATGCTCCCTACATCCAACAGTGAAATCGGTGTTGCTAAAAGTTATGTGGTCATACCAACGATAGGATCAGTTGAAATAATGAAAGTGTTGATGGTGAAAGAGTCTTGGGTCCGGTATATGTTACAAGACCTTTCACGAAGCTTAGAGAAGACTTAAGAGTGTATAGACTGCATATGGAGGAAGAAGCGCATGTAAAAGCGGAAGAAGAAAGAACTGTACAGGAAGAAGAAAGACGTGTACGTGAAAAAGAAGAATGCCTTTCGAGCAGACTTTGCTAAATATGCAATACCAAGTCAAATTTGATTCAAAATAGGTGGTGTAACGGTCATTACGTGATTTATTGTAGTTGTCGTTAAATTAAATATATTTGTGTGAATGTCTACTTTTTGTATATTTCAAAGTCACATTTGCTGCACAAAAAAATACATACGTACACTAGATGCGCATTCGATATACTTTTATTTATCCGATGTATTATGAAGTAAACTAAGCTCGAATGAAACGTAAATGGGGTTGGTTTCACATGTTAGTGTTTTAAGAAATGCTAATAGTAATATATACGTTCTAAGAAATAAATATACACACATGTATTTTTTATTTACTCTAAATCAGTCATAACATATATTATAAAAATTCAATTCCATATAAAGGAAAATATAAATATAAAATAATTACAGATTTTAAATGAGTTTGTTTTAATTTTTATCTACGAAAATAATCTACAACATATCCGAGTACCATTGCTCTAAATGTATACATGCGTCGACATTGCGGTGTTTTTCTTCATGCGTACATAAACTGTAAACTTCCTCATCTATATGTATATCGGTACGGATAGTATCGACACATGATACCAAAGTGATACCAATGACCTTAATAAGCTTATTAAACTGAACGTGCCGATTGTGTGTTCGTTTGAATAGGTAATGCTTGCAACATGTAAAATAGGACTGGTGTATATTTCCGATAATCTTGACAGCATGACACATACTCTTAATTAAATTATTGTTAACATAATTCTGGAAACATCAATTGTAATATTTTTAAATTATTATTTAGTAAACCTTACATAATGTGTCTTCTTCTTTAAGGTCTTGTTTATGGTTATTTTCCAAATATGATTTGAGCTGGGCGATTACAAATTCCATTGAACCTCGCGTGATGTTCCAATGCTTAATTTTCATAAAGACTCCCATGCATAATTGTAATACACCATGGAGTTGGAATATATTGGTATTTACAGTTTACTATATCCGGCGCGTGGGCCTTGAAATAGTAACACGAGTTTTCCAAAAAATCCGTTTAAGATAGTAATCGGTAGGCGCTAAGAAAAATGCATACAATGCATATATTTTTAGCGTTGATATTCATATCAATAGACTCGTTCAACATGTTTGTTATTTCAATTTAACCATGTTTGTTTGGTATAATAGATACAAACCATAGGCATGTTTCGTAGTATAGTAAGTACTCCCCCCCCCCGTGCGCAAAGACTTATTCCCATATTGGTATTCGGACCAGGTAATCATTACTCTTTTCGTGGTGCACTAGTTACTATAACCCTACACTGCCTATTATATTTACATAATATTGCCCGGATGATAGGGTGTTATTTTTGCTGACTTCCAAGATTGCACGTTTGATCATAATGCGGCAATCCTTTCTTCGAATGACTGCAATCGATAAAGCGTTCAACAAATTGTTATTGGACACATGCGTGCGTGTAGCTTTAAACTTTATGTGACATGCACAGGTGCTTTAAGCACATTTAATGATAAATTATTTTAATGTAAACAGGTGGTATTGAGATTAAAACCAGAAGGCTTTGTCAATAAAATATTGTCTTTTATTTTTTGCCACTTCTATTAGGAGTCAGGCTGTTGGTTTGCTGGTTTATCGCTTGCGTTGTTTGTGGATATGTCCGTTTAACATTTATCCAGCGGGATACATCCACAATTCTAAAGAGATTGAACTCAAACTTAGCACATGTCATCCCAATGAATTAAAAGTTGTAAGACGCCTTTTCTTATGAATTGATTCACACGTTCTTGATTAATGTTGCCTTGACATACGCCATTTTTATGCATACAATGTAAAACGTGTGTGGAGAAAACTACTTGTACAGTTCGCAAGATAATTTATACAAACTTGCTATATTTCATAATCATGTAGTGTAGACGAGCAAGACACTCTTTTCATTCCCATATGTTCGCACGTTTCTAAAATGATATAAATTTGTTTATTAAATATCTTCTACTGCACTTAAGCTATTGAATTGAAACTCGATCACATTTCGTCGATATATTTAGTGTAGATGTACAAGACACCTTTGTTTTAATGCCTAGTGGTCTACATGTTTGTGAGTGTTCTGCTCTTGAACCTAGCCACACGCATAGCTACTAAGACCCACAGATAAGTAAATTAACACATAATAACCACAAATAGTATAGGTGTGTTTTATGTTACAAATAACTGGGCATTAGGTCACTAAAACTTAATGCTATGGGATTTAATGTTCTTAAACAACATTTTAGTTATATTTTACATATTGATGATTGTGTTATATACCATACTTGTTCTCAGTTTGGCAAAATTAAAAATTTCAAACAAAACATAGATTCAAAATGAATGTAATCATTTTATCCAAACAAACTAAATAACAAATAACATTTGACTTAGCATTTCGTTTAAATTTTACTGTCATTTCAAAGTCAGAATTTTGAAACTTATAGTGTTTGATTATGCTTCTAAAGGTACCAAGTCTAAAGAAAGCCATTTTTTATTTACCTTTTAACACACATTAAATATGCAATTTATTACTAGTTATTTAGCTCAGTTTGATCGAAAGTCTTATACAACATGGCAGACACGGAAACTGTATAATTATGTTTTATAATTGTAACAATCTGTCAATTTCGGGTAATAATCTATTCACATGAAAACCGATGGCGTCGCTGAGAACGAATCTCCACGTGCCTTCATACCCATTTATGATACATATTCATTTGCAGGAAGTTACATACATCCAATTAACGTCAATGATCGAACATAATGTCGGCCACCAAAGGACACACAAACCAAACATAACATGCCATTGTGTTATATAATTAACAACTTGGGATTTTTATACAGCAGAATTGTAAATTATTGCATGAATCCTTATTACGAACATTTGTACTTGTTTTGTCAAAAATGTATCGATCAACATGATAATAACTTACAACAGTTACTGAGAGATAAACGCAATTCCGTCTCGGCAAAAACGAATACCGACAGTTAAGTGATCCCCTTAGAATATAATTCATGGTTGATGTCATTGCCAAGTGATAAATCGCATTGTGATTGCATATGTTGCCAATGGTAATTTAGATTGCATTGATAAATGAGACATTGAAAAGCCGGAAAACGAAAATCCAAACATTTAATTAATTCTTTTTGGACAAATAGTTGTCTAAATCGAGAGTATGTATTCGTACTCTTATTTCAGGACATGTGCTTACCATATGGTGTTTACATCGACTTTATTCGTTCTTATTGCTTTAAGACAACTTCAACAACACTAAGTTCATAAGGAGGCGAACCGGAAAAAAACACACAAAGCGTTCCATTCAATTGCAAATGATTTTATACCGTGCAGAGCGGTCCTTTAGGTGAACAGGACATTTACACCATAGGGAAATCCATATTAGTCTGTGTAGATTCGTTAATACGACACAATTACGACACAATTTTTGTTCTGCAACAAACACGAGTAAACGTTTCCGTTGCCGCGTAAATGAAATCGTTATACATTTCATTGAAGTAAGAATTATTTGATTGTCGGTACCATATAAAAGGTGTTAATTAATTTTCTAAAACTTTAATTGTTCTTTTTCAAATGTTCGTTTAAGAATTCGAGAACAAAATGTTGACACTCTAATCGTATATACTCGCTTTAGTCTAATGCATATTCATGGCATGTTATGCAATTGGTCATTTATTACCACTCCATTTTTATGACAACAATCTCTATTGTTAACCATAAATGACCACGAACGCATAAACGAAATGAATTTTTGTGTCGACAAATTTATCATTATAATTGATGAACCGATGGAACACAACTAATTAACTACAAACGATTTTCGATGCGTGTAGCCTATCATCAGATAACTACATTGTGAGAAGTACGAATACTAGCGTACGTTCAAATCTATCATAAAGAACACAACTGTCTTGTTGAGTCAAATGAATGCGTCTTTGCAAAATACAATTACATGGCTGATCGCACCAATAACCGATAACGTGCCCAATCGGTGATGAATTTCGTGGGCACTTCTCTGATTACAGGGTAGTTTGATTAATGCCCGTTATTACACCGATACTAATTTTGCAATGAACGGTTTAAAATAATCCCTAGCTTGTGACCGATTCGGATTTGGTAAATTAAATGTTCAATAATGTATGATACATTCACTAACAATAGATTAAATACGCACATATGTATTTGCGAATCATTTACATAATGTTTGTATGTTTGTGTTTGGACTAGCTTTGTCGTCATACAGTTTATATACACATGAATGACTCAATGATGTTGCAGACTGATTACTATGATCATAGTTCATTTTACGTTAACTAGTTTTCCTATGTCATAATAATTACTATGTTTTGTGTGTTTTAAGCAGATCTAGTGTGATTATAAATATCATTACAATAAGTGCTTGTACGTTTTGTGCAAAACACATTTAAATTTCATAAGTTGGATGTCTTTTGTTGGAAGTTTCTTTCACTTGTTTAATAGTTAATTTTTTTTCCATGAATGCAACTTTGGAAATTCCAAAAACAACTGGGATTCAATTACTACACATTGTATTTTGACGCACGCACCGCAATGGTTCTGCTATAAAACATACTTAAGGAATATAACACATGTATTACAAGATTTACAACAAAATTGTTGTTTACATCTGTATTGAAACAATTATGCAGTAAGAAAAAACACATCTATATGGCCTTAATCGAAAATAGTCAATAATGTATAAAATATGTTTTAGGACGGGTTATTAAACCTGGTTCAAACCTTCATTTGGTTTGATAATATTTTACCTGAAAATGAGTGTCTGTTATCTTCCAAATCTAAAGGTCAGTAATGTTAAGTTAGTAAATACGTTAATGCGACTGCATTGCATTACCACACACAGTCTTTTGAGTAGCGGTATTTCACGTATGTATGTCGTGGCAGCGAGACAATGCCATTATAGCTCTGTATCGACCTACGAACGTGTGTACTTTAATAGTTTATATTAATCAGCGTTTGTCAAAGCAATCAAAGTAGGCCGACCATCAACTCATCTGGATGCAATAACTTGTGGTATTGATTGTGATAATGGTTAATACAATTATCATTTGTATTCGTTGGCTTGGATATGTAAATACTGAATTTTATGTTTGCGATTTTTTTTTAAATAAAATATGTTTAAACACAGTATTGGTTAGGTTGCACTCCATTCACATAATCGTATTGTTTTATTAAAATACACCATAATTATTAACACATTTTATACGTTGACATGCGAATTAAATTTGAAACGAAGAGTTTAGATATTAATATTTATTTAAACTTAAAAATATAAATATAAAAATATAATATGAGATGCAGGTTTAACATCACATATACATACTGGTAACTTGCCAAAGATAATTCATCGTAAAAAATCTAAACGCATTAGCGTTTATTGTTCCCTCTTACGCATGTCCTCTTCTTCTCGGCGAATCGCCTCCTCGTCCTCCTCCTCCAAATAATACGATTTCAATCCACGCTCAAGGGTACTATACGGTTCAGTAAACATGTATTTCAGCCAGGATTGTTTGACCACAAACACCTTCGTGATTTCTATTCTACCAACATTTGGAAGATCAACGAAGTCCTTGGGAATGTTAAACCTCTTGATAACACTGGCGGTTTTGGGGAATGTCATGGAAGAATAACCTGCCTGTCTGCATTTCTCATTGTCAACAAAAAGGCATAAGCCCAGGAGCAATCGCGGACGTATACAGTTGGCAGTATCGAGTAGTTCTTGTACACCTTTGTCGTTTATGTCTTTGTAATCATGGAACCTTCGGTATCTACAAATAACGTTTACATTTCGATAAACTTTTTTAAGAATCATGTAAAATATAGAGTATGTATATATACGAAGTTTGAATATGGCGTGCATTATCTTAACGTGGCTTAAATCGAATTTAATAAGTTAATAACGTACACAGCTAATTTCTAAGCAAGTGTAATACAATTGTTGAACCAATTGATTTAAACTACATTTGTAAAGAGTAGTTTGACATTAGTTCCACTTTGGTATTGTATTCTACGAAATTAAAGTTAATAATAATACTACCTTTCGATTGTCAGATCTATGTCTTTAAGGTTGAGTATTCCGCATATCGTGTGAATGTAGTACATCAACCTTTCCCGTGGGTCATCAGATAATTTGTATGTGGAATCCCCTATTTGATGATAAATGGAGACATCTCCCCCGCTGGTTGGCGTTGCAGACTCTGACATGTTTTAAAATGCTCGTTTCTTCCGCCTACATTTACTCGGATTTAAATATATTTGATTTAGTAAACACACGTTACACCTGTTATCCCAATACTTACACAGTATATTATAGTATATACTATAAACAATCGCAACACCAAAAAGTCCACCTTTGAGTATAGTTCCATAGTATTCATTTAATTAAAATAGCTAAGTTATACGTATAATGCATGGCTAAGAACTCCGCGCTTAAATTATAAACTTGTGTTATCCGAAATCAAGTGACGTTTATGTACAGTCAAATGATAATTAATATGTTTAATGTAAAAGCTAACGTTTATCACAATACATGGAGGTATTGAACAAAAACGGTCTAAACAATTTGGCCATGATGCAAAGTAATCAAATCTTAATATGAATACAATAGCGTGTATAATATCGATCAACTATTTAGTTAGCCATATCAAGTGGGTTACTACATCTGCGTTACATTAATCTTTCAATCATGGATTTAAATTGCTATCTGAATGATCTCGATTTCGGAGGGTCATCGCCTTTGTTGAAGAATAGTACTGTCTTCACACAATACAATTCACGGTTCGCCAAAACTTAAAAATGAAACAAATGGCGAAAAACAGTTTACAATATTTAAATAAACATAGTCCTTACTATAACTGCTACTTTTGATGATGATACTAAATCTGCAGTTACTGCTAAAACATATGTTATTTCTGCTGACGATGCAGATGGTGATGAAGCTACTTCTACCTCAAATGATTACTTAGTATGTGTGTAGCCATTGTATAGGTATACATGCACAAAACTAAAGAATTTAAAATTATGTGTTAATAAATTAAAAGTCGAAAGGTTAATACTAAATAAATTCGCTAGACGTTATCATGCACTTATTATACTAGCCTGTCATTTTGGTATAGCGTTGCCGTTTATAAATGACAATTTCAACACATATACATTAAACAACAACACATATTTATTACAATAAATTAGGTAAATGATTGGTGTATGCGGTGTCATGTTTTTAAAGTTGAGCTTAGCTTTATTTTGTGTGTGTATTGATTTTTTGCTTAAAACAATTGTCCTATGTATTCCGTTTCTTATGATATGGTATTGTAGGCAAATAATGATGGAAATGCGTGATTTTCAAAGATGTGGTCGAGTCCTACTAGATGCGTGTGTTTAAACATAGTGTGAACACATTCCGTTGAATACTTGGAAAGTAGTTTATCGCAACAGATTGGATGTTGAGGGATATTCATGTTAATGAATATTAACTAAGTTTAATTTTGATTGTATGAGATGTGTAATTACAGCGTGAATGACTTTCGAACCGAATTACGCATGCTTGCAATGTGTTTTCGGATCGATTTTAGTAAATGTTTTTGCAAGTTTGCTGTTTGATGACCGATTTTCGGTAGTTTTGTGTGAACAGGCATATATTTATTCCTTTAGTAGGAAGCCTTCTGCGCTGTTTGATACAAAGGTTTTCGGTTGAACATTGAGTCAGTGAGCTTCGGAAATGCGCTGGTGTGTAGAGATTAGCATTTTAAGGGTCCAGGTCACATACCTTATATATATCAGTAAAAACATAATTATTTTTCTCACTTTTTGTGTTGTTATTGTGTATTAGAAATGGACAATTTTGAGGGTTTGATAAGGGGGTAGCAGCTGGGGTAGGGGGTAGCAGTCGGGGCGCTGCCAATGCCGACATTAAGTATAGTTATATTTTCAACGAATTATAGCTTTAGGACACCAGTTTGATTGTATTACAACAGTGACGTTATATTTTATCGTTTATTGTCAATGTTTGTTTTCCTTATTGGATAATCACAGATAGTATATGTCCTGTTAACGGTTTCAGGAACAGGTGGCCGTATTACAGAATGCAATCGCCCTGAATACCCAATACTTATTGTATGAGCACTATGTCTGTATTGTATGGTGGTAGATATATTCCATATCGCGTTGGCGTGTTGGCGGTTTCGACGGGCGACAACACAACAACTCACCAGAACGTTGTTTAATGTCCGCGTGTTGGCGACTTTCAAACACGAAAATATTAGCTAGTGAGCCACAGAGCATTTACAAAAAAAGCAAGCATGTTCAACAGGAAAATCCATTTAGATGCTGCAGCCGGTTACCAAGCCGTGTCTTAATGTTACATTGGGAAAGACCAGGATCAGATAAGTTTCATAATTTCTGCTATTAATAACTGACTGCACGACAGCGCTATATGTAACCATGCATTACATAATTCACGAAATCGTGAATATATTGTACAATTATAGCAGTTGTCAAACCCTAAATACCATTCTTGGGTTGTTAGAAAGTATGGTTGCGTGCCAAGCGTATATGAGCGTTGAGGATACGCCGGGAGTGATAAACTGATAGAACCTCCTTTTCAAAGGAAAGTAATACTACCGCATGTATTCAATATATCTTAACAGGAGCTGTGTTTGTTCATAGTATTTCTGGCAGAATATGATTATGTCACGCGTATTTAGGAATATAATATGATCGGAAAGCGAATTCCCGCTTATAAAACTGCATGTATAATTTGTATTGCATACTATGCTCATTAGGCAGCAGATACTGTATTATGTTCCTTTAATGAATCATACAATTTGTGCCGCCGTAATAATGTGTTCAACATATTTAGGAAGTAATTTAGGAATAAATTACTTTATGACTATATTGTTAAACCAATATTTATGAAGACAAAATCCATAATCAAAGGATTTCAGATTCCAATTACGTTCTCATTTACTCCCTTACCATTTTCTTCTGCGCAAACGGAT
The DNA here is from genome assembly GCA_007657795.1 of Dreissena rostriformis. NCBI lineage: Eukaryota > Metazoa > Mollusca > Bivalvia > Myida > Dreissenidae > Dreissena > Dreissena rostriformis. Next base: position 15,111 of record VMBQ01002996.1, read on the forward strand.
AAGTATGGATCTACTTGCATGTCCTTTTGAGTTTACGAATAATTGAGGCTGGTATTACTTATATGGCAATACGTGTTACGAACGGACTATAACCATTCGTGATGTAAAACTTTATTTAAGTATTGACATTGATCAGAGAGGTTGTTCAATCTTACATGATAAACAAACGGTTGTAATGGCATTTACTGTTGCAAGGTGGGGACTTAAATCATTTAAGGATAATGACGTGCTGCATACGTTGTTGTGTAGTGAATAAGCAATTGGTCAGTTGCCTTAAATGCAAGAAGAATTAATCCTCTGAATTTATCCCCTGAAAATTTGACTGGAGAAGTTTAATTTCTAAGTGTTGAAACCCTCCTAAGATTATCAAATATAACATATGTTGGTAAGGTATTACTAAGAGTATATTTTTTGGAATAGTTTATTGGTGTTTCATGTTAATACTTATGTTTTGAGTTGTTACAAAATAATATATGTACATACAGCATAACTTCTGTAATGTGCTACTTCGAATAATATTTGGTGTTTGCAGAAATACGCTAGAATTGAAATAGGACATCAATGCCAACATAAACTTGCCTTACCGCAGAGTGCTTTTGTTTTAATAGCAATATACCCTCAAGTGCGCTTGAATTCAATAAACCCATGTTTTGTGAGATTTAATGCAAATTTAGATTAAGGAATAAATCATTTATTTTAAAACCTGACATGTTCTTGAAACGAATTGTGAGATTGCGCTCGCATGGGAGTATGTTCAAATAATGTATGAGAAAAAAAGTATCTCAAGAGAACCTTGCGTCATTCTAAACAATGCATACATAAAAATAATAAATCAGAATTGCAGATTATACTTATGTAGTGTTCAGAACTGTTTTTTTTTAACTGACACATTAGACGCAAATGAAAAACGATTAGAAAAGACAGTTGGGCTTTAAGCGAAATTAATACGTTGAAGAAATGTAGTTACTAGTCACAAATGGAAGCTCGCCCGCGATTTTAACATCATTCCCTAAAAAAAAGCTCTGTTGCGATTTGACTACCCTGAAAAAACGATAACTATTTAATTTAGTGACCTGGACAAAAGTTTAACAGGATATCAGCTCAAATGTAAACAAATCGCTGCCGATGACGCGTTTTGCAAACAATCATGTCAATAAGGTATTACCCGTATACATGTACATGTATTCGTATACCCCTTTAATTTAAAAGAAAAAACTATACTTTTTTTATTTAAACAAAATCTTTACAAAGAAGCAGACAACAATTATATATACGCAACCGCAAACATACCGAACGAATTTAAAAACATGTAAATGCAAAGCTTAATATAAATATTCAAGTATCTTTTCAGTTCTTGAGTTAAGATACATTAATTAAAAATTTTCACTGGTAATAAAATAAAATTAATAATCGGATTTGAGTATATGTCCGTTCCTTTCATATTTCATGAAGTAATTCATTTCCGGGAGAGCTTTTTAAGGCGGGGTATACATTCATGGGAGAGCTTTCGTCCGTGATGTTTATATCGTCGGATGGCTATATTCCGACTTATCCCCCACACCTCCCTTCCTTGACGGTGGAGACAATATTCGAAAAAGTTTCGATCATTAAGATACAATGTGTATTTAGGAACATGGTTTATATAATAAGATCGTAAAACGAATTCTCGTTCATAAAAACTGCATGTATAATGTGTAGGGCTATGCCCCTTTAGAAGCAGATATTGTGTTATGTTTTTCATATAAAACATACAGTTTGTTTCACCGTAATAAAGTGTTCAAACTAAAAGGAAGTAATCATGATCTGGGCACACTGTTGGAAAAGTATTTATATATGAATACGGCATTCATCATCATAATTGCATGTCCTTTTAAGGTTACTTGTGGGTTTTTTAGCCACATTTACAAGTATAAACTTACGATCGATGTGAAGATGTACACAACTTTGACAATGCATATTATTTGGCCATCAGTAGCTAGTTATTTATTAATTCAAAAATCCATTGTTCAAATCGTTCCGGTATATGCAATACTTTATATAGCCTGTATAAATGTTGTGTCGTGTAATAACTCAGTTCATTATCTACAACCTAATTTAATCTAATTAAATGCATAACATAACACCCAATACAATACGATGCAAAGATGTGTAATTGTACGTACCACATAAATCAAACCTGTCTGACCGCATATTGTAAATATTGTACATATATAAACTTGATATAGGGCGTTAAATTAACCGCCAGTAATGAAAAAATGGCATTCATCAAAAGGCAATCTATGTAAACGCATCGTATTATGAAATTGCCAAACGCCTTTTAGGCGAGCAACTTGTGTATTCTGAAGTTGATATAATATCAAACGAAGCTCTGCCATTGATTTGCGCCAACGTCGTATTAAGTCACTAGTCTTCGCGTAATCAGATGTTAGTCAGAAAACAAGAAGTTATATGTGTTGTGTCCGTATAATTGATGTGGTCTACTAAACGCCGCCATATTTTGTGTATCCAATATTGCAAATATCAATAATTCGGCAAGTGAGTTTATTATGTTCGGACGTTAAATTCTGGTCTTTATCATATTCAACAGGAGACCTTTTTGGCTATAACAAAAGATATTTAAAACAATGATTGAATTGTCCATATTCCTCGACTAACTTTATATGTGATACGATTTGGTTAAAAACAAAACTACTAGAAAACCCCTCTCATTTTGATTGTCATCGATGATTTCATCGGAAACGGTAAATTACAAACAAATGTGTATCTATGTATCCTAATGCCACATTCAAAGCATTACAAATTCGGAATTGCGCATTTTATTTAACACCGGGCCTTTATTTGCAGCAGAATGGATCTATGCATGCATAAATACCGATTTTGATATAGCTTACAAGTTGGTTCTACAGTTGTGTTTTAATATGATGTCGCTATTGTTTGTAATTCTATATGATATACGTCCTACATCAAGATACCATCACAACATTTAAGTAATTACATTCAATACCACCCACTATTCAATTATTTTAGGTATGACATATAGTGAAGCAGTATCGTCAAATAGCAGCATGCACACACTCTTATATTTCAGAACAAAAGTTCCAGTATTGAGGCTCTCCTCTAATTTGTATTAATACATTCAGAGTCGTGACGTGTAATCTATTCTGATTCATTTAGAGTAACATGTCCTTTTATTTTCAATATTGCCGCGTCCGGTCGCAGGATTATCACAATTAGTTTGATCGGCGTTACCAATAATTGAGACATGTTGTGTATTTCGCTGTACCTATTTGTATGTTTTAATGGAATAACCGCAGTAATTGTTCACAAGATCAGAAACGTGAATGTACATGCTAGTAGAATCTTATGGAAAACAAACCTTTTGATATTGAAACAAATACGAACAAATAATCACAAATAATGTGTGATTCGATAAATGTGTAAAAAGTAACGCTTACACGTTAGATTTAGGAACACAATTGGTATACACGATGCTTATATAGGCTCTTTTGAAAAGTGTTGATTATTCGATAGTTTAGAGTGTCCGTTTAATACATTTATTAGTATTGTTGATTGGTAAAATAGCGCTGTCTCTACTTCATGTCCGATACAACACAATACTCGTCACATTGAGTTTACGAATCGATGGAATGCGTAATTATACTGTATCACTCTGAGTTTAAATAACGGAGTTGCGACAGTGTTTTATTGTTACTTACTATAAATACATACAAGTAAACTAGTAACTTTTAGAAATGATATGTTCATTACCTACATTACTTTTAGAGTTTGACAAGGTAAACATGTAAGCTTATTACAACACAAACGTCAAAAATATCTATATACATATAAAACATCGTTATTCGCAACATTTCCCGGGCTTTTCACGGATGATACCAAAACGGGTTAAAATAAAATAGACGAAATTTTATTGGATTTTCTGGCAAGATATAATAACAACAAATTGAAAATTGTAAAATTCACAGACAAGGAAAACTGAAAAAAATTGTAAATGCCTTTCAAGATAAAACGTCTCGTTGAGTTGATATGATATGTTTATATAACATTTTGAAATGTTCTTTGCTGGTTTCCTAATGATGTAGTTTTGGCAGAATCATATGATTGAAAACCACAAATATAAGTATGTGAACTGAACATAAAATAACTGGCTTTACTGATATATATGGTCGACAAGCATGTCAACTGTACTGTTACTAAGTGTATGTCTACAATAATTAATCGGATATCTTTCACCAATAATATGTAAATGATATTTCGTTACTTATTGTCCACTTGGAAATGCATATTTAGGTCAGACTTCAAACATTTTACAATATTTTGCGAACAAAGGAGGATGCATTAACGCACTATGGAATTGCATATTACTTAGCGATTTCGCATAATTGACTATTTTAACTTTGTTTAACAAGTCTTCTAGGATATGAGGTCCAAAAACTTGTAAAATTTACCGGACCTCACCATCTTTTACCGGACCTTTTTCTGCTTCAACCAAACAATAGAAAATACCTTTTATATGTATTATATAATTTTTTTATCAACACTATATTCAACAATTCTAAATACACATTGCAAAACTTTCAATTACAAGTGAAGAAAGCTGTACGATATTTTTTTTATAAATTACCAGTAATGTAAACAGCAATATAAAACCTAGAAATCTTACTGTTCACACAAGATAAAACATGAGTTGACAAAAAGATACATCAAGACAAGTTATATTAGTACTCTTACTGTTTTCACAAAATAAAGATATTTATTGACAATGTAAATGAAACATCTCGGCAAGTTACTCGAGTACAGTTACTGATTAAACAAGATAAACATATTGATTGACAATGAAAAAGAAACATCACGTCAAGTTACTCTAGTACTCTTACTGTGTTCACAACATTACGATATGAAATTCCGATGTAAAACAAAACACATCAAACATATTTCACTTGTCTTCTTACTGTTTACACAAGATAAAACTATGAATTTACAATGAAAAAAAAAAATTACATTAGTTCGACTGGTTTGTAAAATCCGTTTTATTTCAAAGTTAAACAAGCTATCGAAGAAAAAATAAACATAAAACAGTCTATAGTTTATTTATACATATTCCTAGTTTCGTTTTCAGTTGTAACAATAACAATGTTTTACTCTTTTTCGTCACGAGGACCTACATTTTCGGGAATAATACCGGACCTCAGCAAATGTTATCGGAAATGGCAGAGGTCCGAGGTCTTTCGCATGGGTTGTTCACCGTATACGTAATATATTTCAAATATATCATATACAAAAGTACTTAAATAATAACTGTTTTTATGTTGGCAATCATTGCAGTTCGTTTTTAAAAGGTAGTGTAGTGTTCAGGAGATATTGATATACACACAATGCTGACAGTAAAATCACAAAAACTAACTAAAAAACAAAATTAAACGACAATGCTAATGACAAAAACAACTTATATGTATACATTTAGAAACACTTAAAACGATAAAACTAGATATATAATACAGATGTTAACGTTACTAAATAAACACCAACTACCCCGCATTTGATACCAATTTACATTACACACACATAACTTCAAAGCAAACACATATTGTTTGATCAATACGACAAATAATTAAAGTGATATATTTCATTTAATACATGTTGATGTGCGCCCGCATTGGAACAGTGAATAAATAACAGCTACAAACGTTATTTTTAAATTATTAATTCTCGTTAAATGAATTAATATGCGTCACTGAGGAATACTCGTGGAGAAAAAGTTGAGTACTTTTGATTGGAGAGCTCATATGTGGGCGTTTGTAAACAGGAGCTCTGACAAAACTAATAACACAATACATACCATATATGCAAGCAATATATGGTAAAATTACAAACTTACATTTCACAGTGTATGAACATAATTAATGTATCGTTGTTGATATTTCGGAAAACAACAACATGTAATCATCAGTCCATAGCAAACACATTAAATCTCAACGATAACGTAACGTCATCTGATACGAAAATTCCTTTTAAGCTAATATTCGGATGTGGAATCCGTTCTCTCGAATACAACAAACTCCAGAGATAGCCGAGACGCGAATACCCGCTGATTTATTGTATAGTCTCAGCCACTTTCTCGACATCGCGGGGAAAACATGCACGTTGATTTGGAAAAACAAATATTTCAATTAATGGACTGACACAATCTGACATTATTGTATTTGTCCATGAATAATATATTAACTTAACACCGCATTATATCAGGTTGACAAAAATTCAAGCATTTACATGATTCAATACGAAATATTCATGTTTTAACAGCACTCAGATTACAACATGAATTATCTGTGTGTTTTAGATGGATGATAATATTGTATTTTAATAAACAGTGCTTGGCGTAAATAAACCGAATGAAAAGGGGAAAGATCATTTATATATTATAAGGCAACGTAGATTTCACTCAAAAAAGGATAGTGTAAGTTCATTATTGAACCATTGCAATAAATAGGGAGACTAAAGTAACCAACATTCGCAAAATACAGTACAATCTTTTAATTGCCATGAGAGTTTCATTCACTTTTCGAAAGTGATTTACCTAAAATTTTAAGAATCATTTATATGATGAATAAGTCGTTTTTGTTTGTTTAATAAAGAAGTAGATTTACAAAAAAAAATAGCTGCTTACACCAATAGGTATTAAGGAAAATCAGGATGAAATTGTTGAAATGTTTCGACTGTGTCGTGCTCTGATTTATTACTTATCATGGACGCTATACAAGGTATGACTCACCAAACTTCAAGATGATGATTTTATTCCAAACACAAACTTTTGTAAGTTAAGCCAGAGTAAGTTATGTCGGTAAAGATTTGAGATTACAAGCTTAAAACGGCAGCAATGTTTGTTTTGTTTGTTCTTACTTTTTCTATAGAACAAGGTAACATTCGGCATGCTGATTAAAATTGAATGAGTCATATAGCGATAGTTCGTTTTGTTACAATACTTTTTTCATGGAATTATTAAGGAATAATTTGAGGGCTGGACGGCATATTTTCATTTTGTATTACTACTTACGGTTGGCTTCCGTTTATTAAATGCGTTTTTATATAAGCCTTTATATTTTTTTAAGAATTACACGTTCATTTAAAATATTTCAAAACATGGTAGGATACGTAGACTGTTTGTGAACATGAATTTAGCCGACACGTCTCATAAACTCTTACACGGTTTGGTAAGAGTCACTGAGCACTGTTTACTGTCTTTCAAAATCTGTGTCAGCGTAAACAGTATACACGTATAAGTTAGTTGTACATAAAATATAGCCAACATTTTGACGAATCATTCATGCCATGCATGAAACATGATATTGGTCTTTTTAAATTGAAACATGCATGTAAAGCATGACGTTAAATACCTAAACCATATGCGAAAGTGAAATTAATTTTTTATGCTCATTTTGTCAAACATACATTTGTATAGCCTTTAATATAGTTTTTAAACATTTTCAGTATAGAAACGATGAATAACAGTGCGACTTAGTCTTCTAGCCTTTACACGGGACTGAAGCATACGCCCTTGCGTATTGGCATATCCACCCCTACTTGAGCCTGACGATTTGTGCTTTTGGAGTGACTACCAATGTGGTGAACATATGTGTGCTAAACAAACCGAAGATGCGGAATTCAATCAACTGTATCTTAACGGGGATTGCCGTATCAGAGATACTTACTATGCTAGATTATGTACCATACGCAGTCCATTTTTATATTGCGACTGATATCAGTAAGTACAAATGTACATGCACTTGCATAACACAAATATTTACTGGTCGACGTTTTATTGTATAAACCTTAAACAGACTCTCGTTACCAAGAGATAACACACACAATAAAGAGATTACCATAATCTGTACAATTACCCAGATAAACACAACATACATACATACATTAATCATGTTTTAATCAAGCAAACGGTGTGTTTTACAGAGCAAAAAGTTTGTACTTTAAACAACAAAAAGTCGAACGTGCATTTGGATATGAAAATCAAACGCTTATCCAGATACATAGATTGTAATGTGCATTTTAGTTAGCCAGTACCGATTGTTAGCTAAGGTGGAATTGTCTGAAAACCCCGAGTTACTATGCTTAAACCCACGCGCTGGAAATATTTAAATCTATATCCCGATCGGGATATATTACGGCCCAACGTCATGGTACGTCATTGTACATGAACATTATTCAGACATGTTTATATGTGTATATGACAAAATAAAATTGGAATATCAGGTGACGTAGTATATTATAATAATACAATCTTAACAACTTTACCCTTAGTCGTAGTATTTAGGAACTATCAACATAGTCTCATATACTTGCACGTAGCATGTAAAGACAAAGCACATTCACATTTTCACATTGATTTGTTTTAGACGATTTCATTCATCGATACACCTACTCCTGGAGCTTGTACCTGAATTTCCCCTCGTGTCTTAGAAACACAACACATACAGTTTCGTTATGGCTAGCCGTCGTCATGTCAGCAGTAAGGTGAGATCTGTTAGTTCTCATCATAGGAATAAGTAGAATTGTTATTAAAAACAACTTCGATGTGAGAATTTATTGTTTTTAACACAATAATGCGCAAGTTATCGTATGATTTTGTTTTTATGTGTTGAAGTAGTGTGTTACAAAATGACTGTTGACCTAACCAGGTACGATCGAACAGCTTAAACAAATCAAATATAAAGCATTGTTTGATTTCATTGTTGTATGCATGGAGTTGAATTATTGTTATAAATTCACATCAAATGATTCTAACAATGCATGACCGTGTGTGTATGTGTTACTGTTTTATCAACATTTGATTGAATGCACACCGCATCAATCGATATGATCTACTGTTGCGGCAAACATGGATGCTGTGATCATGTAAATAATAGATCCGTTAAACCCAGATAAGCGATATCTTCTTCTTGTTTACATTTGAACGGCTTTATCTGTTTTTCTATAATATAATTTACCATGACAATCGACCTTGGTGTGAGGTTATCAATTTACGATGACATCTATTGGCTGGTAAATAAAACATAAAACAGTTACTGTACGCATATGTTCTTTCTTTTGTGTGTAATATTTTCGATTACAAATAAGAGCTTATTGTATTGCATATTATTTAACTAATTGTTACGAATATTTAATTGTTTGATTACATCCACTAATAATTGGAATCGTATTGTGTTTGCGTTATATTTGTATTGTTATTTTTTGACAATAGGTCATATTTACGAAGTATCAGGATTGTATCGTTTTAATGTAAAGTTTTTCAACTAATAATTGTGTAAAATAACTTATTGAATTATATACATGTGTTCAACCAAATCAAAAATACACAGCACAAATACAGTTTGGTTCGTTAACTGTTTTATATTAAACGATTAACTAGATGGCGATTCACCGCAAAAAATCAAATTTGTAATGTACACATGTGTGTGTTAGAGCTTTAAAAAGATTGTTCAGTGTATGCGACTAAAGTAGACATGCAGTATTTTTGTAACATACACGTTCATTGGGTATATCATTGTTGGACGAAAACACTGATAATTTATATAGTGTATTAATTTATATGATTTCAGATACCTGTTCATTCGTTCGAGGGGCCGCTTAAATTTGAGCAATCGAAAAACCCAACTTGCCATTTGTGGTGTTTATGTTGCAGTTATTTTGGTACTTATTTCAAACTATTCTTTATCAGGATTGGAACCTTTCTACATTTCGTCCCACAATACGACGGTTTATAAAATCAAAAGCCTTCAAATATATCTTAAGAACTCTACAACAATAAACGCAATCAACGTGTGGCTATTTATTCTCGTGGGGAAATTTATCCCGTGCATTTTAATATGTGTTTTAGGCTGCATGTTGGTAAAAACGATACAACAAAGTGTCCAACTTATGGAATCACTGAAATTGACGTCGTGTTCGCGTAGAATGCAAGCCCATAGGAGGACAACAGTTATGTTATTGGCCATAATGGCAATGTTTATACTATCTTCTTTTCCCGTGGCAATACTTGTGCTTATTTCCGTGTTTGTGGACGGGTTCTTTATGGATTACTATATGCTCTTTGCCGATACCCTAGACATTCTATCATTAATCAACAACGCCATAAACTTTGTGATGTATTGTAGCATGAACAGGCAGTTCAGAGACAGCCTGTGTGAGACACTGCCGATGTGTACATTAGACAACGGGAAAGGTGCTTACCACTATACAGCAACACCAACACACGTACGTTCCTCAGCAGTTACCGTAACGCATCTGTAAAACCAGTTGTACAACATTTGACATGTACCTTAAACACACTCCGTAATATTATTTAGAGTTTTCTTTGTAATAATATATTTTTCAACACAAATTTATGTAACAATGTCAAGTGATTACCCTATCGTGTGAACTCCTTATCTTATCTTTCTCTGTAACCATTTTACCATTAAATCATTACATGTAAATACAGTTTCAATAAAGAACACGTTCGTTGAACAGTAAATGCGCTTGTAAAGGCTAAGTAGTGTTGTAATTTACAACATTAAGCTATTGATTTAAGTAATTAATGTTCTCAACACCTTGCAACCGGTACACATACTCATTTGCTATACACTTGTTGTTTTTTTGTTTTTAAAAATACATCGTCTCACTGTGTACTGACTCTTACCCGTACTGTGCCTTTGCATATAATTCACCCATTTTAGTTTTCGGATTTGTTAATGTTCACGTGTTTTGATAAATTCAACTAACGACCCTTTATACAAGATTAAAACCAAATAATTTGAAATTCAAATACTCTATAAGATGCAGTTTTTGCAACGAATATTAGGACAGTCTCAATTTAATCGCCTTTAAAATAAGGAAAGTGCTTACTTTATCAACGAGGAAGGTTACCAAAGAGAGTGTGGAATTTGTACAGAAATAACCGGATAAATGTTCATCAAAACTACGACAGATTGCAAAGAAATTCATATAGGTTTTGATACTCCATTTATTATATGTGTTGGCACTCCATTTGTTATTTTTGATATTACATCTTGAATTATGATAAAGACCTTTGACACAGACACCTGGTCCATATTTGTACCGTAATGTCTCAGTTCAAATCATGTGATCATCTTTTTAGTGATGATAACTATGGTTTGACCTTTGCATTGTGATATTCCATTATATTTATTACATGCAAAAGTATGTCAAATAATATTTGTAGCTTGTATATGTAATTTAAAATCAAACCTTGCTGGTCAAATTTTAACTCAGATTTCCTTATTTCCATTAAACTGAAACCCTTGTTTACTTACAATGTGTAACATTCAAGATTATCTCCTAAGACAGAAAACAAGGTCGCGCCTACTTCTTTAGAGTGCAAAACTTTTATGACGTGCATCAAACATGGTTTCAATATTTACAAAAGTAGGAGAAAACTCATTGTTAACACATACATGGTACGCACGCCAGTGCTGAAGTTATCAGAAGACTCAACAGAAAAGTTGATACAATTATGAAACAATGATAAGACTTTAAATCAATGGTCTTTGCAATATTATTTTTATAATGATTTCTATTTATGAAATTGTGCGTCTATCAAAACCCCCAAATACTCTTCTTAATTTTTGGAAGCTTAAACAGTCATTTAAAAATACAATTGAAAAGCACCAACACGCCAAAAACCTTTAGTCGATGCAATCTGTGTTTCTAACATTCTCTCTGTTAGTGGTTATAATTGCCAACCCTTCATTTCCTTGTAATTGGAGAAACGTAATGCCATCAAAACACTAACGAGCTGAACAAACTTTACAAAGTGCCTATTCATCGAAAGCCGGTAATGCCTTATTCCGTGGAATTAGGTTAATACGTTTGATGTCTTATTAATAGAAAGTACACGTCACTGAACCACATTGTAAACAAAAAACTGCTACAGGAATCTAGAAAAAGCATTCGGTCAATAACGTCATTAATAAGGTTATGTTTAAGACTGTCAGAATATATTTTTGATTGTTTTAAACTTGCTTTTCGAGACATAATGGTGATTATACCTGAATTTATTAATACAAATAACGAGCGATTTTTCTTTTCTATCAAGTTAACTATGACCTAATTACCGCATAGCATGGAATGTTTCACCAGAAGAAAATCACAAAGTAAAGTGTGATTATAAAACGTTATACATAAAAAGGACATATGAATGTGTTTAAGTGGCTTTGTTCGAGTATTTTTATTCGCCTGACATAGTCGGACTGCATGTATGTCGTCTTGCTTTTACTTCCAGAAAGTACGGACATAGTTCAAGAAACCAGTAATCAAAATCTTTTAAGACCGGTTTGCTATCTTTATATGTGAGTTATTTGCTGTATTAAGAAAGACACATTCGTTTTACTAACGCAGATTACAGTAAATGTACACTACTTAAGCATAAGTGAGTGGATTAAACATACTGTATAAGATATATGTCAAATTATTTCTACTTATGTCTGGACAGTTTTCTCGTGCTGATTACGGGCTTTAACGTTTTTTATATTTTTCACATGCTTGAAAGCAAGGGAATGGCAACATTTTTGGAATTTCCGGTAATTTGTTTAGGTCCTAATGTACGTATATGTCTTTCTAGCAAGAATTCGCCGTTCATCAAAAAGCGCGTGTACTTCTTTAAATTGAAGGTCATGATATATATCAAAGAACATATACACGTACTTCTCAGATGTCGAACAAAAAAGGATAGATAAATAGACATGACTTAACAAAATGTTAGGGCTGATTTCTCCCTATCACGTTTGAACTTTAACAGCGACAGTCGCATTGGGCCTGTTTCTTGCATGTTGCACTAAAGTTAACGAGGTGCTGACCTTGAACTGTGCCATTGACCTTGAACATAGTAAATAAGTTATTGTACTTGATATAGCATCATACACTTGTTTTTAACTTAAAAAGAAAAAATCAACAACTATCCATCTTTAATAGGCGTACTCTGGATTAAGTACATACTGTGCGTTTCTTTAGTTTACCTTAAAGACGGACGTTGCCATTTGACATTGAGTTCTGTTTATCCGTTAAGCATGCTGATTGCAATTTCCTAATTAATTAAAATTGGGTCAATGTCATTGTTTGTTTATTATACTGTTCAGCCTAAATTGCAGAATAAATCGTGAATCTAGAATTACCTTTTATGTACGTGCTATTATTTATCATGCTTTCATCGTCGTACAGTTCTTTGTTAATATGTTAATGCTGATTTGGTGGAAAACTGTATTTAGGTTATTAATAATTTACAATATTTGAACTTTAGTCCTGATTGATTACGCTAAGCTCTTACAGCCCTGGACTTGTACTTTCCGATTCCATTAACATCACTGTAAAATTCGCCCATGCTTGACAAACATATGCTTCGGAAAATGCGCTGATTTGTTGTATTTAAAATTTGACCTATACAGTTGACCATGACAAGGTTGACTTTGACAAAGCTCCGTCGCTGCATGCGTATCATTCCTGCCAATTTATTTAAAATACACATGGCTAAATGTATGTCCCGCAGACATTGGTGAGGGTGAATTTGAGACCTATGTCATAGGCGCAACAGTTGGTCTCATATTATTGACTGCAAAACTATTTGTAAATGTGTTCATTGCGGACAGCGTTATGCTTCGGACAACAGGTAAACTGATGTCCTACATTAAACGTTTAACACTGACTCGATACCGTGACCCTTTGAACCTTGCTCCAGCGCGTGACAATCACTTATGTCCAGTAAGTTGATATTTGCCTTAGTGGTTGGAAAAGGCATGCACCGAAGACAATGGATTCCCCTGAACGTGCCGGGAAACAGCCCTCCTGACCAATTGCCCGCTCGGTGGTATCCTTATTTCCTATAGTTTCATCCATTCCTATAGATTCGGCTACCCCCTTATTTTGGAAAGTATAACATAGTTCTTATAGAAGTTGAGTGAGTCATCTTAATTTAGAAAATTCAATCACATAGATTGTTCTTTTTGGTTTAAAACATGTGAATTCTATATTTTGTTTGGGACAAATTTAATTTAGGTAAAACAAATTAAACATATTGTACAAATGCTGTGTAAATGCCAATAGCTTTTAAAATATTTACTTTTAAACAGTATTTTGTTTTGTCTTAGTCTATAATAATATTCATTTAATTATTTATTTCAAAATTAATTTAAAGGTTTTATGTTTTTATATAAAAATAATTACCGAACATATGAAAGATATGAACAAATCAGGGTTGCTAGCATTCCTTTCTAGAATCGTCCTTTTACTAAAGCAATTTATGGCATGCAAATCAATTTGCTTAAATTGTGTTGTAAAAACATACAATGTTAAATGTCTCACTTTTGTTAAAATATGTGCATTCAGTATAACAAGTCCATTCAACTCTTAAGTGTCCGAATATTCAGAAACGGGGCTATATGCAACTATACTACGGCTTTTTTATAAACGGACGTATTATACTAGTATAGAATAAAATAAAAAAGATTTACGGTTTGTGTCAAGATGTCAGCACCGAGTACGTGTATTTCTTCCACTCACGACTAGCTAACATCCTCTGAAAATAAAAAGACACGAATGTATGAGAACAACATAAGATATATGAAATACAAATGTCGAATCGTCACCTGCGGGAACAAATACTCTGAACACTCAAAAACATTCGCCGCAACTTAAATAACTATAAACAACATAAGAGGCAAGAGTTATTTCTCGGATTTAACCATACATACTTATTAACTAATTGGCAATGATACTTTTTAAGTATCGACCGCCACTTATACAAAAGTTACTTCATACGTTTGAGCGCATTTAAACTTGCTTTGTAATATAAATCATAGAGAAATATACCGTGTTATTTATATAAATATGAACATACATTTTAGCACTATTTTTGCGGGTGCTTAACAATACAATGGTCAACCCCAGCCTAGTGTCCTCACAGTGACCAAAACGATCCGTGGTTGTGTTTCATTTTTAAAAACGCCTTTGGTCGCAGTCACTGCATTAAATAACAATTGACGACACCATTGCGTTCACTTAAGGATCGTGACTTTACTGCATCATTGGCGCTTAAACTACGGCTGCACTACGACCATTAAATTTTGTGTTTTTCCCAAGAACACAAGGTATAAAAACTTAAGTTGATTCAACTTAAATTCACTAGCTCAAAGTGCTGCCATAACTGAAGGGTCTTTTACGAGAGAGTCATGACACCCATGTCTGACAGCGGCTTAGGATCGTACACACAGTCCATCACAGACCATCGCAATAATAATGCCTAGCCTCGGCGTTTACCTTGAACAAAGTACAAAGTGATATGTGTAAGGTCGCCGTATTCATGCATTCTCACGACGAATCCACATCACCCTTGGCGCTCCTATCATCTGGGTCGCCAAAAGAACGCAGTACAAATTCCAGTCTGTTGTGACGGAAGTACAAAACATGCCCGTCCAAACGTTACTTCAACATGTGTAAGCTCTTGCACACGTAAAGGACAAGTGTCTAGTTCTTACTGTTTAATTAACACAATTTGCAACAAGATAATACATCGGTTTAAGTAACATCATTTGTATAACTGAGTAAACTGTTTCAATTCACGTTTTTACCAAAAGCATTAACCTATCGGTGAAATACACAATTGATAGTATAGTTCATGTCACAGCTCTTAACAAAGCTATGTTGATACCATTATTAAGGTGTAAACTAATTAATATGCGTAATTATGAATAACCCCGGGTGCACAACAGCCTTTTTTGTAGAATAGCGTTCAACAAAAAGTGTTCTCTATCTATAACAATATTTTTTATACAATATGTGATGTCTGTTTCGTAACACAATTACATCAATTAAAATATGCCATGATGAAAACCATCATTTCCTGGAAATGTTAATATTCCTATAATACTCAACACCACGCATTCCATTTTTGTATACAGATACGCAACCAATTTTCTCTCCACAGACTGACGCATACGCCAGCAATTGAATGGTTCAGGTTTCGAGACCCAGTGGCTTATGATTTATGGCAGATGTTATTCAATTTCATTTAGTTAGAAAGGCGGTAAATCGCTCAAGGGTCAACACATTTTTGGAAAAAAGGAAGATTCAGAAAGTGTATTAGATAAGTGATATGATGATCATAATTGATACATTTGATGTGTTCTGCTTTAAGGTGATACTCAATAATACTGTGATAGTACATGTCTGCAAAGCTACAATGTGATATTAATGTTGTGTTCATTGATCTGAATCTCAGAATTATATTTCATGTATTTATTATTATTAAGATAGTATTTATTATTCATGTATTACTAGTGCCTCTCTATGTCGTGCCACCAACAACAAGGACCACAAATGAAATAAGGGATATTGCTCTTTTTTGTGTAATCCTTGGCGTTAGTTTGCATGCCATATTCAATGCATGTACTTTTCAATTATGATTGTTTTTTACTTCATATTGTTTTATGTACATGTTGTTTTAGTGCATTGTGTGTATGTATGCTTTCTCCGAAATAAATCTATCTATCTATCTATTGTTTCCAGAATTAAGTCGTTATGAGCCTTTCAACGGATATAAGTAAATACACGACGAAATAAACAATTGTTGAAGGCAATTATATGTTAACAGTCTTTTCTGTTAAAGATACGAAGGTGATTTTAAATGCTTTCTTTAGTATACTTCTACGAACGGGTTTCAACAAAATGCACTGGCTCCGTTGTATGGTGCAATTTTGCCAGCGTCAACTTTCTACAATCATACTAAACGTTCACATTATTGTTATATTGGTCTATCGTAGTTTATGTAACCATGCCAAACAAGTGTTGTTCGTGCTACCATGTCAAAGTTGAAATAATGAGGTCATACATAAGCTTAAATCACAACTCAAACCTCGGCTGTTTTTGTTAAATTATTCTACTTACCTGAATCATTGGATATTCGTAACAAACGAGTAACCATCGGCACACATGTCAAACGTCTTACAGAGGTGCAAATATCACAATATGCAGTTTTTAAATATTATTTTAAGACATATTAACTTGAATAGTAAGTGTATGAACTACATTATGCTATTTTGCTGTTATGGTTCTACATTTGCTATTTAGACACTCGATGGAACAGATTCAAGTATAGTAATGTGTAAAACAAGTGGAGGACGTAGTTTGCAAGGTAAACTGTCTAGGACATAGGAGGATAATATATGGTCATAGTTGCTATAGATCAGTGAATTAAATTTCAGAATGTAGAGTAACAACAACACCTTGCGTCGAACGAAATGTTACGGCCCTGTGATAAAATGTGAACACATTCTGCACGGAAAGATTTTTTCTACTTTTCAAAGATTTCGATTAAGAAATATTTATCTAATGAAAGAAGAGAACAATGCATTCGCGAATTTAAAAAACGCGTGCTATTCACTTATGTCGAACGATATTAAGTATGCAATTCAGTGCCACGACACATGAAAATAAAATAGCATTTTAAAAACTATTGTATCAATCCGTCTGATGTACTATAGGCTTTTGTGTAACGAATGGTTGTTTAGATGACACATCCTGGTTGTGATCAGAAATAAATCTCAGTAATTCCACAAGTCACAACGACGACTGACAGCTTTATTTAAATTTAAAATTATGTTAACCAGACCTATAAAAATATGTTAAAGGAAAGATTTTCGTTTAATATATGTATTTTAATATCAAATATTCATATTTTACCAGTCTCGATTTGTTGTATAGCTTATATAAAGATACATATTTCTAAAACCCCATGGTTAACAGAATATACACTCAGCATGCCATCAGAGTAGTTTCCGACTGTTTAATTTTAAATTTGTATAAGATACAATCCTACTACAACGATTTAGATTGTAAACGTTGTACACAATCTATCGTCTTGATTATTTTGTAAAGACAGAGTCATTATTTTGTAAAGATAACTGTGGATTTTTTCTAACTTCAATTGTGGTGTTATTGTATTTAACTTAAATAAAACAATATGACATTACAAGCTTTACGCATCGTATCGCTGTTTTGCAGCAATCTGTTTCTCTATCATCAACAACTCAGCAATTAATTAAGTTCTAAATACAGAAATGTGTTTAAATAAATAACCATATATTTCTTGGCTATATTGACTTATTAAACATTAAACAATGGTTATTGCTGCAATGTAAACTATTGTAAATGAATACAGTTTAATTAGTTTCTATTAAAATAATATCTTACATATAATACTTTTGTCTAGTCTGTTTCTACAGAAGATAGTAACCAAAGTTCTATACTATGAATTTTAACAATGACACACTTTATATTGTATTGATAGTGTATGTATATGTATATGGATTTGCTATCTTTTTTAACAAACTTCCTTGACAATGAATGAGCAAATATAATGCAGCAGAACACAAGGCAACTTTACATAGTTGTTTTTAAAAATAGACAGTCATCAAGTTTAGGATGTGCCGTCATCCAATATTGTGTCGCAATAGCATAAAGGTATCCATAAAAATCTGGAAATGTTGCTCGAATATTGACGAAATGTCATATTTATGGTTAAGTCTCCTCTTTGTCAATACTCGTTTTGATGAAACATTGTAGCAACTTAAAATGTCGCTTCGACGCCGAATGTAAAACTTGGCGTAAATATCGCAATGATGAAGTTGAATGTCGCAATGCTAAATGTGTAATACAAGTGGTAGACATATTTTGCAAGGTAAACTGTTTATGGCGATAATTGTTGCAATAAATTATATTGCCTCTAAATGTCACAACAACAACGCTAAATGCCCGGCTTCTTTGTAGCGCATTTAAATCGCGAATATTCTCATTTCACGAGAAATAATTGATGTGCAAATACAAAACGCACGGTAGTTATGTTCCTTTAAATGGCGAGTTCTAAATCTTATATTTCTCAGTTTAACGGCTCGAATTTGTACTCGGGATACTTATTGATAGATTTTAAGGTCCGAAAAATACCCGCGAATCAGGGTTTACATTTTTGGGAACGTTACCGAAGAAAGTAAGCATAAAACAATAAAGTAGGTCTAAAGAGACATGTTATTTCTATTTATCCTGACCCAAATTTATAATTTAACAAAATGCTTCTACTGTAGGTAAATTAAAAAATAATCAATACTAGTTCAATATCGTATATATTGTCTTCAGATCATACAAATCTCCAATCTTTAATTGAAAACTCACATAAAAACACAGTAAAATAAGTAATAAACGAATAAGAAACCGTATTTGTGTCATTAAATATGCAAATTCAACACAATATTAATAGTTTAATGATAATGTTTTGGTGTACTTGAACCCGAACTAAACATTTAAGTTCAGTTATGTTTCTACGTGTACATAAAAGGAAGTTAAAGGTAGTCAACATATTAAGTTCAATGCATTATAGTGTGCCATAGCGCAATACAAATATACTATATACATCATTGCTAAAAGCAACACACAAGAACTATGTAATAAACTACAAAACACTTGCGTCGTATAACGTTATGTCAAGATTTTTTTAAATTGTCCATTGAAAATTGGTGGTATTGTTAAAGCATATATTCGTGAACATGTATATAACTAGTAAATACTTCTATGAATAACCATGTACTATAATGTTTGCGTGTGGACACAAAGAATTTTTGTCGTAAACTCTGTAAGCTAATTCGTCTGTGAAAAGAATAAAAAGTCATTAACATTGAGTGTAAATGTTATAATTATTAAATTTTGTTTTGTAATTCTGAAACCAACTTATACAAGTGGAAACATGGAGCGCATAAATGCCTCATTATTAATTCCAATTTCGCCTAGACAATATTCCGACTATGGCAGACTAGGCACACACTGTTAATATCCAGAGAGAGCCATGAATTAGCCCATTACACATGAGTTATCAAATCACGTATGTACTGAACTTACTCACTGCCATTCCCATATCGTCCGTGTACTAGCCTATATCGTGAGTGTGTGAAACCACATGGTCAAGTTGTGTGTCCACTTCGTCCATGTATGTATCCATAACGTCAGTGTGTGAGTTTATATCGTTAGTGTGCGAGTCCATTTAGGTCTCGTGCGAATCCATATTGTCAGTGCCTGAGTTCATATTGTCAGTTTGAGATTCATTGTTGTTATAGTATGAGTTCCAGTCGTAATTCAGTAATTCAGTGTAGTTTAAAACAATTTGACAGACTGCCTACTTGATACTGAAAACAAAATTTACGAATAATTTTGATCAAGTATTTCACAAAGCACCCGATGTTAAGGTTTATAAAAAAAAGAAGCAAAGGCTTTTTTGGTTAATTGTTTCATAATTTGAACTTCGAATTCTTTGCTGTATTCGTGTTTCAATTGTAAACGAATGACATGCCAACATATATCATATATATATCAGCAAAGCGCCGAAAACACGTGTCAAGTCTTAAAAGCCTTTAATGTGCATATTTTACTGTATTATAATATAGCCATTCCCGAATATCCCTTGTTGCTTAACCTACTATCTGTATTTACGCAATCATGATATAAAGATAATGAATTATATTGATCACATTTTGTGCTTTAAAATAGTTATTCTAATAGCAAACAAATACGTTTTTGTCATTAACTATTGATGAAACTATCTAACATCATCACGCTTAAATAAACAAACGATATTATAGTATAGTCAATACGACCATTAAGGGCATTATTCCAAGGTTCAGTCACTGATCAACATTTTGATAACGTATCCAAAAGGGACTCATTTGAATGATTTTAATGATTCGCAATGTGGAATTTTAATGGAATAAACGGAAAACCATTCGATTACATTTTCCATTTTTTATCATTTACGCTAACACGTAATTACATAAAAGTTAATTAAATACTGTTCACCTAATTGTACTTAACGCTATGATATGGAAGAATTTGTGCCGTTTACTATATACAGGTCACAACCACAAGCGATGCCACAGACCACAGCCCCACCGCACCACATTTGGCACATATTGTAGATGTTCATCGCAAGACCACCGCAGGAACAAATCGCCTTCACGGTATTCCATCAGCATGTTTGCCGTGGCTTTGCGACTGTGCTTTTTTACGTGTAATATTAAAGCATGATAAATGCAAAAGTATCAATAATTAATTAGGTGTCAACATGACTAATTTTGAAATAAACATTATTCAACGATGATATCTGTATCGTGTTATCACGGTGCTTGTGCCATTTATGGTTAACGCAATATTGCACATAACAATAATCATTTGTATTGTGCTTTCGTGGCGGTAAATGTAGCTGTATATACAGTTTTCCGATAAGCCGTGCTCATTTCGAGGGGGGAGGGGGTAAAATTCTAATCGAATGAGATTCCGGCTGTTCCGGACGTTGTGGTTCTTCGTCTTCTTTTTCCGATACAGCACTCCTTCTAAAAACACGATTTGTGACGGTGCTTATTGGTTGAGGGTGGAAAACTGTACAAAGATCCTCACTTGGGTGTTAATTTAAAATTATTTACATGGGTTATATGAACATTTTGCAGGGTTGACGATTAGTGTTGACAGGGTATTTGTTAATAAAGAAGTATGAAGACAACTTAAGAGTTATACCGACTAGAAAAACATCGTACAATGAAATTGTATCATATTTAAGTTAATTGAAACGGGTTTTTAACCACAAAGATATATTAACGTGTCAGTATAATTGTAAACAATGTAATTTGGCACATGTAATACATTAAATCGTAACTTTTATCTATTGGCATGTATTTGTATTACGCGTTTGATGTATACACTAGTATTATTAGCAACAAATTCATAAATCCAATTATTATTATTAAGAGTACAATATCATGTTTTATTTGTAAAATGAAACCATTCATTAAACGCCATACAATCCAAAAAATGTGTGGTTTGTGTTACATGTATATGTATATGTGTATTTTATTTAAAACATGTACATGCATGTTTCAATTGAATGTTTTATTTACATTTACGATATGGAGGAATCATGAAACAAATTATGACATAGCTATTTTGTTACGTAATAATGTCACATTGAGACAAATCAGCAAGTACCGAAATGTTACGCGTGTTCTTTCGTGTTACATCCAACCAATGCCAACGTTAATGTAACGTTGGACTACTTTAATATTAAATATACAATGTGTCCTGGTTGTATATTTATAAGCATACCTGCGGTAATTGTTAGACAAGGTTACACATCACAACAACACCATGAGTATGTTTTCGCAGCCGATTGACAACTTACTTCACGATACCACCCGATATGGTTGTTCTACGGAACGGTAACAACCGATTTAAGCGGAACAAAAGTCCACCTATATTGCAGTATGATAAAACCAGAACGCTCACAGTATCCCTACATAGAGCAATCAGGTATCAATGTTCACTGTGATATAAGTATAGTAAGACAGTAAGATGCAGTTGTAACCACCTAGGCGAACGTAGCACAGAACAATTGTGATTGACTTAAAGCGAGTGTGCATGATCTTATTTACTGTCGTGCTTTTTTATACATAAACATTCTTATGAATAAAACACTATAATTAAATCTTTAGTACAATTCGTACCAAGAAAAAAAAAACACACGTGTAATTCAATTTCAAACATTGCTCTGATGTACGCAGAATACTCCTTCACTTTACAAAAAACTATACGCTTTTGGGTAACCCCCATTAGTCGTTATACATGTCATAGAATGAATCATATTTAATTGATAGTACCATATACAAATAGTTAATTAATTTTTATATTTTAAATATTATATATTGTATTGCTTCGTAATTATTTTCATATGTCTCTTTAGGACTGCAATATCAAAATATTTATATTGAATTTGTATACACACGCTTTAATGGCCACGTTTTGTATTCGTCACTGATGTATGCCCTACCATCAATAACGACCCATCTCGTGAATACAATAATGGTCATGGACGCCTTGTGGGCGCTACAGTGTCCGTAAGAACACAGTAAAGTCAAAACGATGGATGTTTAGTTTTTTAGCAACATATTTATAGGTCTGGCTAGTTAACCTTAGGTTAGTGCTATCGATTGGGATGCATTAACCCAGGGTGTAAACAACCGGGTCCAGCCGTTGTTCAAATAGTGTTCAAATTATCACAGAGAGCCTTTTTGGACAGTTGCTCACATCTTTAATTAAACAATAAAATCAATTATCATTAATTAACCAGATGTTATATAAACTATTAATTTCCAGAATTGTTTCGTCATGATCATGCTTTATGCATGTAAATGAAAACGTCTTTTTGTTAAATGGTCTACAATGAACTTTATGCAACGAAAGTCTAAGTTATAACTTTATTTTATATTAACGACCGAGCTCTCAAGACGTTACTTTGGTACTACAAATCCGGTTTTTATAAATGGAACTTCGCCACTGAGGAATTGCTATGGGCATAAAACAATCATGTTTAGAAAAAATATCGTTTATCAGGAAGTAATTAAGTTTCGTTTTCGAGAAAACTTCCCTGTGTATACCAAATAAATTCGATAAAATCTCATAACAAAATGATTATGTATTTTATAAGAGAATTAAAAACCACACATGCGCGTAAATGTCCTTATGAGACAGATATTCCCCATTATAGTGCATGAACATGCATATCGTCCTTATGTCCAGATACTGAACCCATTCTCACACAATTTATCACCAGAGATTGGACCAGACACAATCAGAGGCAACACTTTCCGCTTGTAGTTTTCGTTTAAATGAAGATTTATTTCGACCAAATTCCAGTGTAAGCGGAAAGTGTCGTCCCTAATAAGCGTGTGCGGACAGGCTAATTTTGGACGACACTTTACGCACATGCATTAAACCCCTTTAACACAGAGCTAGGCTAATTGTAAGGTTTTTAGGTTGAACAGACGAACGTTTGATATACATGTCATTCCGAATGTCTGGTTTTCCTTACTTCATAAAAGTTATACAATCATAATTTTAATAAGCTTATTCAATATATGATTATGTTGGCTGTATAACACATTATAACATTATTTATGATAAAACCAATATATTATACAAACACATGTACCATTCATTAACAAAACAATTTAAATACAGTTTATATTCAATAACGATGCTCTTTTAAAAGAGTATTGAACACGTGTGCAACAACGTTCTTGATTTGTACTATACAGTATAATCATATGTTTGCTGAACCACAATGCATATGTATACAATATTCGACTCGATGATAACACCAATATTGTGTTATTGCTCTCAGGTCTTGGGCTATAAATTTGAGCAAAAGATAGAATATGTTCAGTCTTGAGAATCTCTTTTGTTAAAAATATGTTAAGTTAAATAAAAACACTAACACCTGTATTGCATTGGGATAATGTGGAAGACTACATATGTGTATTACGTACTATGTAAACTGTATACGGAATTGGTGAAAAATTCTGCAAATGTCCAGTAATCGTTATCCTAAAAACTTCTACTTAAAGCTTGTATCCTCTTATTTAGACGATATCGGAAGGGACTGTTGGACCAATAAAATACAATCTTCTGTTTACATACGGATTTGGGTAAGCCTGGATAAATCAACAAGAAAAAGGCGATAACACCTTATTTATTAATATATTCAAACAACGTATTATTGACTGTCATACACACAATTTACACTACTAAATACAAAATTCAAGTCGATATCATCATTTTGAATGCTTAAAATCGAATCTAGATCCCCAGAGATATCTTTTCAAATGTTTTCCCAAATATCCAATTTAATTTAATTTTTACACAATTTAAAAATGCTTTTGCAAAAGTCCGCAGTGGAAATCATAAACTCAAGGTTGAACTTGGTAGACATTTAAACTTACCATTTGAATCGCGATTATGAACAAATTGTTCGACATTGAAATAATTTATTGCGAATATCAAGCATTTTTTATTTGTGATCGCGATATAAGGAATTTATATTTATATTCGTGGTACTCATCTAAAGAGGCATTAACCGATTTTTACAACGTTTTCTTCGAATAATGACAACACTAGTAGGGAATTGTAATGTTACCTATTTCATCCTTTACAGACAATACACATTTAGAATTATAATAATACATGTATAGAAACATATGACACAACTTTAAAATTGTATAATATTGTGTTATTGTGCTATGTATTATGGGCCGGTGGCCTTGATTTAATAAATAAAGTGTTCTGTTCTGTTCAGTCGTAGTGCCACATTGCTACTTTCGAGTTTCAATGTCAATGACCAACTCGTTATTTCTCTCTGAAATAAGCGTTACCACCCACGCAACCAAATCTCCTTAGGGCAAGAATAATGTTGTTCGTTTATAATCAGCTCATGTTATATCATCTCAGATAGCCTCAATAAACGCGGCATTTACGTATGTTGAAGAATGTCTCGATGTCGTAGCAAAAACAATACAAGCAAAACATAAATTAACGATCACGTGTTGTCTTCTCATAAAATGTTGTGAAATAATTACCAATTTGTCATGGTAAATCACAATATATAGGAGAACGTCTTTTTCAGGCGATGGCCAATACCACCAGACTAAGTATAATATATAGATAATGAAGGTTAAAGCCCTAGCGTTCTTTAATATATCTGGTAAGGTTAATAATTAAAAAACGGCTTGCCTTTTGAACCTTTGTGTTACTCGTTTCGAGTATAATATATTACACTATGATATGGCAGGAACATATTGTTCTGTTATCATACCTCTAAGACCCAATTATAAAAGAAATAATGACATTTGATTCCGAGTAATATGACTTACCTCGAAACATTGACTGATATAACAACTTCCGGTTGACCTGTGATAAAACATATATCAGAAAACGTTATATAAAGTCTATATCAATGTAGTGGTATGATAAATAGTTTATACACAAATATAAACAAGTAGTCGCTTACGTTTGTTATGTTGAAACAGAGAACAATTTGATCTTGTTTACAATTTCATACACTCGCGTTGTTCAGAAACAAATGATACAAAAAGAATTAAGTCCATGGAATATATCAAAACGCATACACAAGTTTGAATATGGCAAAGTAAGCAAAATAATTCATTTTAAGACGTGAAATCTTCTAATCTGGACGCAACGGGGTCGTTTGTTTAGTTAACAATAGAAATAAATCAGATAAGCATTGCCCTTTCGACCCTTCAGGGAACATGCTATTAAATGAAGACAAGTAAATGCGGGTTCGATCTTGAAACAGCTAATTGTATCGCAGCTTTATATACTGACACTAGCATAAGATAATGCAATGTAAGACATTTACAGAACTCAGCTTCATAATTTAAATGTATTTTCGTCCTCAGACATTATTCCCAACTAATGAATACGTAAATAATGGGCATTTTGTATCAGTAAGTGAACCAAACAGTCCCATTTAGTGATTTTCGAATTGGAAATATCTGAAACCTTAAAACAACTACAAAAATAATGTTTCTTAATGGAAACGAACCCAATGAGTTAAACATACAATGGAATAGCCCATTACTGAACTTTAAAAAACCCTATAAAAGGAAATGAAAGACATATGTCTTGTAGAAGTCTTACAAACTGAAGGTTTGTCCTCAAATGTGTTGGAAGTGCGTTGTAATCATATGTTTTGTTCTACGTACATGTAGGTGTATCTGGCGGATTTAAAGGACAATGATTACGCACTGATAATTGTGTAATTGTACTCTGGATACAGTCTTAATTCATCAATTACTTACAGCATTGCACGGGTATCTTTGCTACATCTCATATAGATATTTCACGCACAAAAAAGAACATGTGAACACAGTGCGTGTATGTTCAAATAAATATTTAACATATGTCAATTAAACAAACACAAACATATGTATTTAATTTCTTAACATTTTGTCATCGGGCGATTTACAAATGCTGAAAAAGTTCGTTGCATGTTAGTGGAGTTTTACCACATGCAATATCCACTGACGTCATAAGAAAACTTTAATGTAAAACAACGCTATGTTGAATATAAATGTCATGTCCGCACCCGAGGGAAGTTTAAATCGGAACCTGGAACGTACACCGCCATTAAAGTTTTATTCAAACGTGTTTTAAATGTGTAACAAACAGAAGCCTTTCAGTACACAAATACATATCGGATTTTGATCGTGATGGATATTAATGATATAACTGATATGTTGTTTGATATTCATGCGTGCATCATTAAAAAGAGGGCAGTGCCCATTAATACAGTGAAATTAAAACCGCTCTGTTGGTTTATACCAAATGAAAAAAGACAATGACTCCGCCCCTGCTGCCAACACGCCAACACAATATGGCAGTAAACACCATACTCTACACGCATAGTTGTTATACAATTAAGTATAGGATATTCAAAGCACTTGCATTCCGGAAAACGGCCACCTTTCCTGAAACCGTTAACAGGAAATTGAATCGCTGTGATTATCCAATATCAATGCGCACTAAATAATGCTAACGCAATTGAAACTAAACGATACAATACAAGGTGAACGTGACTGTTGTAATACAATAACACCGGTGTCCTAAAGCTATAATGTGTTAAAAATATAGCTATACTTGCGGAAGCAAATGGATTGTGCTCGTAATGAGGTTATTCCCCAAGGGTTAACATCACAAGTCTTTTGCGAGTGAAATTGTTAAAGCGAAGGAATCAGCATCAACCACTTAACTGTTCGCGGACTCGACCATGTAGCTTAAATCATTAAGCATAATAAATCAAAAACGTGTGCTATTATTTTAACCACCACGTGTTACATTGATGTATTACAATCAGTTACACATGCTCGACCATTTATGAGCTGCTATGTTTTCAAACACAGGCGTGGTTATAAATGATTCCAAAATAATGTGGATTGAACGTCTGTGCACGTTTTTTTTTGTCATTACTCGAACGGCTGTTTAATTTTGCGGAATGCCTTTCGTATGATTTTCAACTGGTTTTAATCGGAATTACTTCAAGTATCGTCTTTGTAGATGAACGTCATTACCATTACTTACTGTGCATTGTGTTCAAACAGAACATTGTCCTACCTGAAAAAACTAA
Organism: Dreissena rostriformis; assembly: GCA_007657795.1. NCBI lineage: Eukaryota > Metazoa > Mollusca > Bivalvia > Myida > Dreissenidae > Dreissena > Dreissena rostriformis. Next base: position 43,195 of record VMBQ01002996.1, read on the forward strand.
GTAGACCGAAATGGTATAACGTTAATTGTCTGATATACCAATGACAATACTATAAAACGCGACTTCAATAATACAATCAAACACATCCCTAAAGATTTGCGTTCATGATAGCTACCATTAAAGGGCTCTAGCTAATGGATTGTTCATTCAATGAGGCTTTTTCCAAAGTTATCAACATACGCCATGAATTCAAGAGTTAGATTAAGCGACGTTATAAACATCGAGTGCTTTACAGATTCCGGAAACAACCATAGTACAACTGCTTATCAGTAAAGTTGTGTTTTGTTCATGCATCTACAATAACAGTGTTACTGTTGTTTTATATAGATTTATATCAGAGGCTATCGACATTAGTTGCGCCCCCCCCCCTCCCCACACACACACACTGCTATCCCCCCATCTGTTACCCGCCTTTCAAAACCCTCACAATTGTCTATATGTTATACATAATACAAATCTAAAAAAAGCAAACTTGCACAATTAATTCCGGGACTAATTCGGTCATTCACGCTGTAATAACACATCTAATACAATCAAAATGAAACTAAGTTAATACTTGCTAATATAAATATCCCTCCATATTCAATCTGTTGCGAGAATAGGCTTTCCAACTAGTCAGTGGAATGTGTTCCCACTTACAATGTTTTAGCATACGCATCCAGTGGGACTCGAACACATCTTTGAAAATCACGCATTTCAATAAGCATGTGCCTACAATACCATAACCGTTATTGATAAAGTGAATGCATACTGCTGTAATCCATGTACATTTAGTACACACAGATTGTATAACAACTTATTTAAGACTTTAAGCTTTGNCAATATGTTCTATAAAACTGCCATAATTCAGGTTCAAGAAAACACCAAAATCAGTTCATCAAGCTGTTAGTGGGGGCCTTCCAGTCAGAACATCGAAGACATGTTTAGTGTAAAAAAAACTTTGATTTCCTTGAAAACGACACTGAAGCACTTACACAAGAAGACAAGAATCTTAAATACGGATTTAAAATTTCATTTAAATTTTGTATTCATACAGCACAAGAAAAAATGATTGGCTATTACGCAAAAAGAAGAAACTGACGCAAAGGTCAGAGTATACAATGTATGTCTTCGAAACTCCAACAGGGCAGAATATGTGTGGATGCAAATTATGATATTAACTATAGCCGTCAAGAAAAACTTAGGATGCCAGAACAACCGGCCAAAGAACAGGACATTCATCCAGCAAATTATATTTGACTACACATTCATTCGAAAAGAGCGTGTTCTCCTTTGGGACAGTCTGTGTAGAAGATTGACACTTTTCAATGCAAGACGAGGTGGTATTCTTTGAACTTATATCATTTTAATAATTATGTTGGTAACAATTTAGTTAATTAATTATCATTTTTTAAAAATAAGTGAAATTGAATGTTTGATTTGTGTATGCATAATTGTTTTAGTATTACTGCATTACTATTTTGAATAAATGAGCCTCGTTTAACGGAAGTTTCTTTTTAGCGGTAATCCAGATATGGCGGAAAGTGTCGTCCCTGATTAGCCTGTATGGACTGTGGAAAAAGGGTCAGCCCATAAAGGAAGATTGTGTCAATGAAAAACGTGCGTGGAGTGTATAACAAAGTTCTTGTTCAATTGTGTAAAAACGATCGAAATTCGCGATCTGTCATAACTGACAGTTGGACGTCGAGAATTACACACTTCGATTCTGGGGTCGTATTTGTGAAACTTTAAGCTGTTTTGGACATACTTGACAGATTTTCATCAAATAAACGGTGTTTATTCATAGATTGATGCTTCCTGCTGGCAATCACAACGACATTTGTGTGCATTATTTGATCTTTCATGCTGTTGCATAGCGTAATTAAATACACCTGTGAAACATCGTTGGATACCTTTTCTTTTATTATATATATAAGGACCCACATTTTTTTTTTCAAGTACCTGTGTATATAATGAATATGTCAATAAATGCACAGCATCTTGATTTGCCTGCCAACAAAAAAAGTTGTCAATTATGAGGAAAGTACAAAGATACTGTGATGTTTAAATGATCTCAGTACTCCAAGGCTGATGATAAATTTAATTTATTTGCGCGAATACTAACGTTTATTCTGTATTCAACTTGGCCTTTAATTTTGATCTTTGTCTGTAAACGAGAGAATGAGTATTTACGCGTTCTATGATGTATATGCATATACTCATGTAACGAAAAACGAATCATTTGATCAGTTATACTATTTTTAACCTACTTTTATATAAAAAAAATAAATCGAACGCACTATTGAGATGAACAGAAAAAAACAACTTATTTTACCTTCTTCTTCCGTGTTTGACGATACAGATTCCGCCATATTTGTTGTTGTTGTTGTTGTCACAATGCGTGTTTATATTTATAAATTTATATTTAAACTCTATATTTAGTCGGGGAAACCCGATCCAAGGGTCAGTGGTTCGAGCCTTGGTGCGGCTTACTTTTTTCTTTCTTATTTTAACTTTATTTTTGTTTTATAGTGGAGCAATTTATCAATTTAAAGCATTAAATGAAAAACTTCAAACAAATGCAATTTAAGTGTGAACAAGTCCCTTTAAAGGAGGTAGACCCATGGTTGTTGTGCGAGAAGGTGAAAATGTGTGTCGCGTTATTTAAGGAATATTATTTTCTATCATAGATTCTTGTCGAATTACCCACGGTGAGGACTAATTAAGCGTAGGGATGATTTGATGACATGCATCAATAATGTCTGCGACTCTCGGAAAATATAAGTTTCACCCGTGAATTAAATAATCTAACGGAAAACAACGCATAACCTGTATACTCTAACGGATGCCCTACAGTGTATGTTGTGTCATAACATGGCGGACCCTCGAGAGTGTCTCAACATAACCATCTGTGGGGCGAACCAGGAACACGTTTGTAAATATGAGAATCAAACACATTATTGCTGTTCTAAAATATTCAGACAAGGCATGTACAACATAAGTAATTGTGTACATGTATATAGAAAGCTGTAGATTTACATTTTAAAGGGACTTGTTCACAGTTTTTCGAATGTGCCTTCTCTGGGGTATAAATCCTGGACATATAGAAGCTAAAGCTGGCAAGCTTCCACAGCACCACGAAGGCTATCGGAATTGAAAGGTGTCGTAAAACGCTAGGTCGGTTAGGCGCGTTTCTGCTGGGATACCACATACTTTTTTATATGGAATTGTTATTTTACTTTTTTATTACAAAACCCTTATTGTGTTTTGAATCTGTGATATCTCTGTTTGAAAATTGTCATTTTGCAAGCTGTGAACAAGTCCCTAAAATATATAACTTCTCCAATTTAGTAATGATTATTGTGCAGCAAAGGTGTTTTTCTTGAAACTTTTAAAAATCAATTTTGTGGACTATATGTTCTCATTGTGCTTTAAACTCAAATAGTAATTTAGAAATATGGAATTTTGATTCGTGTTTTACACAAATAATATTTACATAATGGGTGCGAAGGTTTTCCATGGGGTGTCTGGAAAATTAGGTATACTCAGCGTTTTTGGCGAGGTTATCCATTTAGTCTTGAAATCGATTAGACTGTCATATTTTAATATGCTCTTAAAGGTTCCAATGTCAACCATGAATGCTAAAAAAATCAAACAGTAATTGTTATCGAACCCGATTGTATGAGCGTTCGTGCGTCAGTGCATCACCGGAGTGTTACTTTGTCATTTATCTTGCAATATAAAAAAACAACTTCCCACACATTTTCAATATCATGAGACATCAGGTCGCGTGTAACTACCGTCTTCCTACCTCAAAAGTCAATTTCACACTTAGAGGTCAATGGTTAAATTTGGGCGAATATGAATATGCGTCCGAGCTTACCGAGACTGTAACTTTGTCATTCATCTTGCGATTGTAACCACATCAAACAAACTGTTAAATGTCAAATTTGGAAATAAAACAATCTACTTCTCTGAACTGTAATTGTGTCTTTCATAATGTAATTTTAAAGTAACGTAACACAAATGGTCTCATTGAGAACACAGAGTGTCGCTTGTACCACCCGTCTCTCTACTTTAAAGGTCAAGGTCATTCTTGGAGGCCAATGTCAAATTTCCAATAAAAAAGATGGTCCAGAATGTTATTATATTAATCATCACGCAATTTAAGAATAAATCATCCCAAATGTCCACCATATACATATTACCGGTATATGTCGCGTGCAACATCCGTCTCCCTACCTCAAATGTCAGACTTAAAGGTCAAAGGTTTTAATTGGCCATATAACATATGTCTCTGCAATGAAACTTCTTGATTGATCGTGCAATTCAAAAACAATTTACCACAAATGTTCACCTTGCGGCGAAGTTGTGTCATTCCTTTGAAAAAGGTCAAGGTCACTCTAAAGGCAAAAGGTTAAATATGTTCATGGTGCAGCTTCTTAAATAAGTTTAAGCATTATTGTGAATGGTCTCAACATGCTGCCGACAGGCATCTAGCTAGTATTCTCGTTTATGGAAACAAACACTATACTAACTTTCGATTTAACTTATGGTTCTTAGTTTTGTGCACAACTCTCAATAGTTTTATGTTAGGTTTAGTGGGGAATCGAATCCAACATCCTAGAACGCGTTAAGAACACTCATGACAAGAACGGAAAGTTTCTAAAAATGAAATCAACAATGTTGGTGTATCAGTACAGCGAGTCAGTGAATACCACGTATAGGGATGTCGGGAAAGTCTCCATTCAAATAGTATCAAATGCTACCACAGTGGGCATTTTGATCTTCGTGTATGCATTACTCTTTAAAACTTCACTTATGTCAATGAAACCTTAAATGTTAAAGGCACTGTCATTTTTCAATAACGTATGTGAATTTTAAGTTTTAAATTTTGCATTGATACAGTTCAGGGCCTGATGTGGTGACGCAAATCGGTTGCTATGATATTTCAACTTTTACTATAGGAAGCAGCTGATTGGGACAGTGGTTGGCCTGGATATGCGGTTCCTCTTCACATGACGTCGGGTTAGCTACCAAGGAATGCACATGCGCACATCACACTTCCGATGGCTCAGATTGCCATGGGACGACCGCGATATATGTATATATGTATATGTATTATGAATTAATTAATGACGACAAAATGTAGTACGTTGAATTGTAAATGGTTTATTACTGTACTATTATGATAATAATTAATATAATTACGAGCTCTCTTAAGAGGGTTTTGTTGAGATAATGAGACATCCGCATAGATGACACTTATAAATTGTTACTCGATAAATAAAAGTATTTCACGAGTTTTTTGCGTTTAACTATTTACTTGTGAAATTATTTGTAAAACGTGCTACATTTTAATAACGTTCAGACGTCTTGCTTGCGTTTTTCATGTGCACTTAATTATAATAATAATAATAATATTAATAATAATAATAATAATACTAATACTACTACTACTACTACTAATAATAATAATAATAATAATAATAATAATAATAATAATAATAATAATAATGATAATGATAATAATAATAATAATCTGACAAATTAAAAACATGTATTATGTAACGATGTTTCATATCTATTGGGTGTTGCCAACTACTGACGTATTGTTTTGATACGATGTGTCGGACACTAGACTGTATGTATTCTACACACTACTTCGACTATAAGGAGACAAACTAACCATAAAAAGTTCACGAATTTATTACAGCTCTTGGATCAACGTTCCAGTAAATGTAATCCAAGCAATGCGACCATCTTCAAATAGATGTAAATTGGTGTACTGGTTTAACATGTGGACCCACACGTGCTCATTCCTGGTCAGCTTCACAGAGCTTGAGGCCGATGAACATGAAGGCATGATCATGTTATAACTGGATTGGAGGGTAGCTGTTAGACGCTCATTGACGCTTTCCAACGAAAAGTAAACATAGTTATTTGCAGTAGAGCACATTTGGGCAGAAAAGTGGTATATCCCGTCAACGGGAGCCGTAAAGTGTCCAGTACTGGCGTTATAGGCATTCCCTTCGTTGAAGATCACCGTTGGAAAGGCATTGACATAATTTGACAAAACGTTGAATCCATGGGCGTTGAAAACTACTGCATGACCTGTTATATAATATCAATAATGTATGTCTATGTTAAATGTACAATTTTAGTTTCTCAATAAAACAAAAATACATTAAAAGAAACAATTAGATTAATTGTAATAGATTTGACAGTTATGGATGATCTGCACTTTCTAAGAGCGTGTGAAGCAATGTTAACGTCAAAGTTTTATGTCGCGTGGCTGATACTTAATGTCAGAATCAATGTTAAATGTTGAAAAAAACATTCTGACACTTTTTTGCCGCATCTGTAACGCTAAATATTGCAACAAGTGGAACTGCATATGTATGCCTCTACATTTACACTAAATGTTGCACTTTTTAACTATAATTGCCCGTTGATTTTCCTTCTTTGAGACCTATGTGCTATGCGAAAGGATGACTCGATACCATTGAAAAATAAAGAAATAAAGCGCAGGTTAATGACAGTGAAACACCACATGTCACCAAAATGATAAGGCAATATTTATGAATATTCGTTGTCTTTCACAAAGTGGCTTGAAAGCTATCCCTTAAATGTGGCTATTCTTCAAACTAAGTACAAAAAATGTCAGTGTTTGTGTTGGATTACGTAGTCTTAGCTCTGAATAATAGTATTAACAAGTGATGTGTTTGTGAAACACTATGTCCTCTTTTGAGCGATTTTGACCCATATATTTGACCTTTGACCTTGAAGGATGACCTTGACCTTTCACCACTCGAAATGTGCAGCTCCATGAGATACATATGCATGCCAAATATCAAGTTGCTATCTTCAATATTGTAAAAGTTATGGCAAATGTTAAAGTTTGCGCAAACAAACCAACAAACCAACAAACCGAGACAGGGCAAAAACAATATGTCCCCCAGTATAGACTGGGGGACATAATAATATAATCGATTAACTTATTTGTTTGTGTGTCTTGTTTAACATTCTAACACGGCACGTGCCAAATTTCATATAAACAAAGAAGAAAATCGTCTATGGGTTATTCTGCAATAATTATGGGCGGAGCTTATACACTGAAAGCACGCGCTGTAACAAAACAAAACATGCCGATACATTTTCCGCCAGCGTAATAATCCGGGTTATTACCAGTACCAATAATTACCAGTTTGGCTGTTATTGAGGGCGGTGATCTGATTGACAGAACAGCCGAAAGTTATTTTTATGGGCGGAACTTCACATAAAATAATACACACGAAAAATAAGATACATTGTATAAATCTTTAGTTAAAACCGTGTTAGAATCGAAGTTTAGATGCGTGGTTTCAAATCACTCGTGCTTCGCACTCGTGATTTAATCCCGACGCATCTAAACTTCCGGCCGTGGGTTATTCGACAACAAACTATAACGTACACGAATTATTTCTTAAATTAAGATTTTCCGAATTCTATGATAATGGTGTTTACACAAATCACTACCCGTTCTACCAACACCTATACACTTCGCTATATAATGCCATTAAACAAATAAAAAAAAAACTCATCAATAAATTAGGAGAGTTCCGTAAATATGAACCTACGTGAATGTATTCATGAACGCGTATTATTGCATAAACTCTATCTATAATGCCCTCTGGCGGGGTGCAGAAACTTGGCAAAAGGAGGGCTTGAACGGGAGAAATCGTGTATTAACAAGGCGATGCAAGTGCCGTTCAAGCCCTGTCATGTGTTTTTCATATCAATAAACTGGTCCACGCGCAGTTACTTCCCTTAGTAATGGCTTACCGGGAAGCGCGTCCAGATTATTGGCCACAACCTGGCTATTTTTGCAATCTATTGTTCGAAAAAGATTTTAAATTTGCATTAACCCACTGTTAAACACATTTAAATCGAAAACTGCCTATCCGAAGGTAAACAGCCTTGTCATTTCTGATGATGACCGAGTGAGACATATGTAAAACACAACCTTGAACTGTAGGAAGTCATATGAAATAATCGAATTATTTTGTCGATGTCGAATGAACAAGACATATTGTTTTCAATGTTATTTTAATTTATTTTGGTATGTGTGATTTGTTTATTCAATAATAGCGAAAATACACATTTTCTCGGACATTATCATCTGCGGGCGCTCTCAAAATCTGCGCACTCGGGCAGGAACGGATCTTTCGAGCGCCCGCAGATGATCATGCCCTTAAAAACGTGTATTATCCCTATTGTAATACCGAGTACTAAATGCGATAAGGTCTTAAACAGAAATACATTGAAATGCCGCTCTTTGTTCGAATTATAGCAGTATTTAAAGCCGGCCGAGTTGATGTTGATATATATACCCATTTTTGTTATGTGTCACAAAAAAGTGATTATAAGTAAAAATGTGATGGTAATTATGTCAGATGTGCAAAAAAATTGGTCAAAATTGGTCAAGAAATGCCCAAATTCAGTACAAAGATAGGGCTTTTCAATTTCTGTCCATGGACAGAAATGATCTTAATTTAAACACGCGCGGGTCACATGTAAAACCACGTGACCATTGCATCATTGTTTACAACGCCATTTGCCACCGAGAAACCGTGTTATTTAGTAGTTCTTCTTTGTTTTGAAGCGCGAAAGTGGAAATCACGTGAAATTGGCGCTCATGTGACCCAAAGCGTGCATACGTCACAGGTTAATAATAGTCTTGAGGATTCCGTTATGTACATGATTAGGTTTTCGTATTTTTTATGCTTTTGCCATTTTTTGGCATAATTTTTGCGAAATTCAGTATGGAAGAGTTAAGCTTTAGAATGTATCTGACGAATACTGATCAATTTTGGTCAGTTGAGAAAACCAAATTGTTGTGAGAAATATCAACTCGGCCGGCTTTAAGCGAACGCATGTTTTATTTTGAATCGTAAACGGCGCAAAGCAAGATGGTGTGACGTATAAAATATTTTGAGTTTATTCTAACAATTAGCATCAACCTCCGCGCAGAGATATGACTATATGACTAATTCATAGAAAAGATTTTTCATATTCCTTTACACCCCACGTGATGATGTTTTATTCGAATATTTTCCCAAATGATTCAAAGTCTTTTTATTAACGTTCACATTTTGAGCTCTACATTTTATTTAAAAAAAAAACATTTACTTTTGTTTTATTACTCTCAGTAAATATGAAACTGTAGATCATCCTTCGTCTAATTTTTAAATATAGTATGTAAGATGATTACTCTAAACTTTTACAAATCGTGACCAAAAACTCAAGAAACAAACCAATATCCATAATATTTTTTGACATACAATTTTGTTATTTTTCTATGTACGCTACTGTACAACACTATAATTAATACTGTACGATCTAGCACCTGACTAACTCTACAGGAAATCACTGTATGCGGAGCTTGGCAGTTGGCTTATCACAATAATGCCATCATTCTCTTGATTTTGGTTTATGGTTATCAAGTTAACTTACGTGAACTTACACAGAAATTCAAAATGAAAAAGAGAATCTATTTGACCTTCGTATAATTTGATCATACACATTTCACTGCATTGTGTATTGACACATACAGCAGAAGCTTGATTGTCGCCCTTGCAAGTTGTGTCGTACTTCTCAAAAATCTGATTATACACTTTTTACTCACATGATGTAATGGCACAAACTTCAAATGCCTCGGAGTTTCCCTCACAAGCCTTGCCGTATAACGTCGGACTCGGGTTGGTACAGGTCCTGTTCCTCAGCTTGTGACCCCCTCCACATGTGACTGAGCAGCTCCACCACGAACTCCAGCTCGACCAGCCACCATCTAAGTTAAACATATGCAGTTTGTGATTAATATTGGATTACATTAGTTGATTGTTTCATATTTCCGATTTAATTTGCATTTAAATACATTTGGAATATGATACTTACTCCTGTCGCTGCAGGGTTCATTGAGGCATACTGTATATTCGCTAGATTCACCGCCGCAATAGTCCCCAGACCGGTCTGGTTTCGGATTGGTGCACGTTCTTGACCTCTTTCTGAGTCCCACGTCACAAGTTACTGAGCAAGGGGACCACGTAGACCAATCGGACCAGTTTCCATGTACTTGGAAAAGAACATATTTTACAACTACATGACTTAGTTGTATTGTGTTTTAAAATACTGCATCAATGTACAATTGTGTTCAAATTGTTTAGCATAAAACAATTATCGCAATTGATCGTCAAAAACTCAACTCAAATGTTTAACCAAAATTGAATTTTGAACATGATGGGGATTATTATGAAAATCCAAATCTAAACAATACTTCAGCGTTATCATACCAGGACAAAGCTGGTTCGGACAGATTTTTGACTCAATAGCTGGCCCTGTACAGTTAAGTCCACTATTGGAAGGGGCTGGGTTTGTGCAGGTCCGTAAACGGGTCTGCGTCCCGTTATTGCACGTAACACTGCATGTGGACCAATCGCTCCAAGCTGCCCAGTTGCCATCAACTGTAACGATTTGATACTAAAATGGTATTATATTTTCTTTAAATATTAATATATATCTCAGCATTTAATAAATAAGGTGAGTACATCTCATTATAAATACACTTACAAAAAACATATTAGAATATGCGTTTTTTTGCTTCAAGTTGTCCAACCAATGTTAATTATGAACGTTTGTTTTGCATAAAACATTATTACCGAGCTGACAGAGTCCGCAAAACTTTGGACACGTGATTTTGGCGTGATGAACATCTGCACAGACGTGGAAGATGGAGTTAAGACGGGCACAGTCAAGTGTTTCGTCGTCAATGCACGATGTTGCTGAAATAGCATATTGACTCTATATATTTGTTTATAAATATATGTGTTTTGATAGGAGTTTACCATTTTTTATGACGAACGATAAACCTTATGATGTAGATATTGGGTTTTTAGTCTGAGGGAGGGCTCGAAAGGCAAATTTGAACCATCATTGCTTGAATAATATTGCCAATAAACTCCAATATTAAGCCAGTATTTGTGTAAACTGTCAGATTGAATTAAGTCCTTAACAAAAACGACAATCGACAACATCATATAATTTTCAACTTAGCTGATTAAAGCTTACAGATAAAATATTAGTATTTCGTAAAGTTTGACAAAGTGTTGCTTTTATAGGTAACTATATAAGCTCTATACTATGCATACGTTTTCTGTGTGCACACATCTGCTCATTGCAACGGTTACTACTGCAACATTCATGACAAGAGTACTGCTGTCTGATCTGGATGGAGCGACCAATGATGCCGTTTGGGTCAACGGCCTCTGAACTGCACATCTGCAAGTTCATATAAGTTTTTTGACGGGGTGGTGGATGACACTGCGTGATTTATAAGCATCTACTTTTTAGATTTAAGAATTTATTTTAATTTCATCTTTCATTCGACGTGTCCAGTACATGATTTCTATTTTTAAACGTGGTTTAACATCTATCTGCACTTTAAATTTGAAGTACTGAACGTCTGAGAAGTCTCGTTATATATCCAAATGTTATTTGTCTACGTTTTTTTTTTTCATTGCGTTTCATAGTTACACTATGACATGCAAATTATATTTTCGGGTCGTAAAGTGACGTTAGCGAGCATGTTGTTCTTCTTCTAGTTTCTTTAGATCATGCAATCGCATTATTTATTGCAACGCCGTTAGTCTTTATATAGACTGATAGGTGGGAGCTATATTGGAATCACTTTTAAGCGTCGGTCAGTTTGTCTGTTGGCCTGTCCGTTTGTCCCGAAACTTGTCTGGAGTGTAACTTCCCGAGTTTCATTAAGTATTTCAGAATAACTTGGCAAACACGTTCAACTGTAGTGGACGCGGTCTCACGCTCAAGAACCACGTTGCTTACTTTAAGATCAATTTTAACATGTAGGTCAATCGCCAAAACATAGCACGATAGTGTCAAAAAAGACTATCAGCGGTATTACATAATGCATTGAAGAATTTCAAATTTACTTTGCGCAAATGTTCACCTTAATGAGACGGCGTGTCGCATAATAAATACCATACTTGTACCTCCAAGGTCAATATATGACTTTCAGATCAAATAACATACAATCGCGCTTAATTGTTCCTATATGTCTTTTTTCGCTATATACATTGATAATGGAGTCAATGATTTTAACATAATGTCTCCGCCAATGTAAGAGGGAGTGTCGTGAGAAAAAAAAACATCATGGCTGCCTTCGTTATCAATGTTAAACGTTGAGCTTGCAAGGTCTGAATTGTCCAAACGTTTTCGGATCTATCATTTGCTTTCGAATAAAATGAGTTCGAATCTTGATGTCAATATTAAGACTTTTATCGTAATATAGAACTTATCATCTGTGTCATCTCTGACATGATAACGTATTGAAGTATACTAGCATATCTTAGAAAACATTTTCAGCTTTATGAGTCGCTGTGTCGCGCAAAATAACCCTGTCAACTTGCGTTCACATTCTATTTCATACTACGAGGTTGAAGTAAAACTACAGAAGATATTTTTTAAGAAGACTTGTTCATCATATAACTTGACCATGTGAATAAGGATTTAAAAAAAAAACATGTTACAAATGTTAAACTACTCAAGTAGATTGTACACGCACAAGAATCTAATCGCTACCGCGAAAATATCATTTGTCAAAATGCAGCATTTATTGTGACGGAAATATGTATGTGTCAAAGTGGGTGCCGTAGGGTATTAATCAATGTACTTAATAGCTTCAATTTTTTCTAAATAATAAAAATCAATGCAGATTTCGTCAAAACTGGCCGCTTTACATATAAATGAATAAGAAAATAAAACATACGTATTTAAACACAACTAGAGCTTTGGCACACGTGACGAATACCCCCACATACCGCATTGACACAGAATGTTTTGCATGTTGTCTTCACAAAAATTTAAAACGCACTAAGTGACCCCGTGACCAAGTTTTTGACCCCGCATGACCCATATTCGAACTTGACCTAGACATCATCTAGATACAACTTCTAACCAAGTTTGGTGAAGATCGGATGAAAACTACTTGAATTAGAGAGCGGACACTTAATACGGACCGACCGACAGACAGACCGACAGACAAGCTCACTCCTATATACCCCCACCCCCCTAAACTTTGTTTGTGGGGGTATAAAAATGATATGTTGCAAAATGTTGAAAATAGCACAGCCAGAATGGAAAACGAGATATAAGCAAAAGAGAAGATTGTAGTCAAAGTTATTACCTGATTGTTCTGACAGCCCATGCTGTACCGTAATTCATTTCCGGAATGTAGCGTTTGCATATAGCAGGACTATTAACAAGAAGAACATTAAATATGGTTAATTTCGTAATATCGTCATTTATAATTGATCGTTCTGCTCAAAAAATCGAAGTAGGGTGTATAGACAACGCGTTTTATCATCTAAATGATTGTTAGTATTACAGAGAAAGCATTGAATAAGAATGCAAACCGTTCTTATTTTAAATACTATGGATTTGGGGAAAATATCAGTGAATCAATGTTCGTAGTTCCGAGTTTAAAAACAGTGAAATTTACCAATAAATCTTACGACTTTTCAATCACAATCATATATCAGTTGCTTACCGTTCGTTTTAATAAATCGAATGAAACTTACCTCACTATTTGAACATTGAATCGTGTTTGTACACGTCTGTGGGTCAGCGATATTTAGACAATTGAAGCATTCAAGGCATTCTGAAATAAGTGTAAGAAGCGTTTATTATCATTTATGTTCCCACGTAAGAGTGAGTGTGTACATGTATATAGATTTGCCTTTGGACGTCCTTCCGTCCGAATTTTGAGTCCCGCGTACAGTAACAAAATATTCGCTTAGGGGAAAGAGTTTGAAGTTTAAAGAGATCAGAATTGTATATTCACTCACAGAAATTAAAAGTTATTATATTTATCTAACAAAAAGCGATACTCAATGCTGAAATTCACAGATTTTTAAGTAGGCTACTAAAAAACGGTATTCTGTGCGCTTGACTTCACTTATCCCTTGAGCTCCTTGTGGAGCATAGGGCCTCGGCAACAGTCCTCCAGTGTACTCTGTTTTGGGTTCTCTGCGCTTACATTTCCTATTATAATTGTGTACAAAATATATTTCAGTTGTAACCGACTTTACGAACTAAGAACCAAGATTAAACACTATCTAGTGAGCAAACAGCCTCCAAAAAGAGTCTTTTCTTCTTAAAAATAGCGAACGGACGTTTAATTAGCGTATGAGTCATTAATTGTTAAATTGTGTTCGCGTTGTGCGATTTATGACAACATAACTTCTCGAGCAAATGTTATTCAATTTATATGTTGAACACCATTCTTTTAAGTAAAATGTGCTGGCGGAAGTGTTGTAATTCGTCGGAATGTATTCATGGTAAATATTGATGCGTATAATATATTATTTAGCATAACTAGATTTAAATACACGTTTCTGATATAAAACATGTTTGATTTACTCTCGCTGTTATTTTCTAAACATGCTAAAACAATTTAATTTGCCTTACAGTTTATGAATCGATAATATATGCGAAAATCACAGATGCTTTTTTTTCACTGAGGTAAATATGGGATGTCATATGATCGCATTATTAACGATACAGATTATCAATATTTTTTTGGCAAAAGTAAAGGCAAGTAATATTGCTTTTTCCGAAATAAGCAGAATTTGAGACAAAGGCGGAATACGGGAAATCGATGACGAATGGACACACTTTTAATTAGCATCTATCAACAAGGAATTTGTTTTTGTGAACCACCAATTTCAGCGGTATTTACAGCTTTTGTGCTGGACCTACATCAATATGGACATGCTATTTACAGCTTTTGTGCTGGACCTAAATACACATGAACATGCTGATAAACGTTATCGGAGTTTTTCGCTTCATAAATGCTTGCAAACAAATTAAAACAAATTTTTGTTGCTTATCAAAATCACCGAAGTGCCGTATTTTTTTAATTAAAATAAATAAATAAATATGCACATAATAAATTATTTTCTTAACAATGTATCAACAAATCAAAAAAGTATACGCTTTAAACTTGTAATTAATTAAATTAATTAACATACCTGATACTCCAATTGCACACAGTATGACAGCAATAATCAAGTGACCTGTAAATGTGGACACATTTGAAATGTTTGCATCGTAGCTCTTAGTACTAGAATTGTAACTCATATTTGTTAACTATAATCAGAATTCATTATAACCGATAATATAAAAAGCCATATAGACATGTGTTAGCGAAAATAATTTGAACATGCGAATTTAATTTTCCAGGCGAAGTTAACAAAGTTAAAATATATCAATATTTAAAAGTGACTTACATATATTCATTCTCGAGTTGAAGCTGTTTCAGAAAATGTTAGAATGGAACGCAATTTATAGCCACAACTGTAATCGGAATCACGCACGATGCCGTAGATACTGTGTCATCTGGTTTGCTGATGCCAAAATAAGCTTTGCAAAGTCACGAATGACCTTAACAAAAGTAGGATTTCAATTTCAAAATTCAAGGTGTTCTTGTTTATTTTGTAATTACGCATATCGAGTGTGTTGCTAAATGGCAATTTCTAATTGCTTATAGACCGTTGAATGCTGTTTGTTACCGTGTTGCCTATCGTATTCTGTTACATAATTCGTTTTGTAAAAACGTATTGCAACGTCTGTGCGTCTTTGATGTACTTCTTTTAATCAACTCATGTCAGAGATCATCATTACGCCAAAAAGTTTGCACAAAAATAAGAGATATATGTTTCTTGTTTTGGCGAGAACAAACTTGCTGTGTTGGCGGCTCTGATTTGTTGTTCTGGCGTGTTGAAGGGTTTAAAAGTCAGAAGTACTGTCATTTACCGTTTCGGTGGTTACATTTTTTCTTTTGTCGGTATATTTATCGTTTCTGCCGGTATATTTGTAGTTTCTGCCGGTATATTTGTCGTTTCTGCCGGTATATTTGTCGTTTCTGCCGGTATATTTATCGTTTCTGTCGGTATATTTATCGTTTCTGTCGGTATATTTGTGGTTTTTGTCGGTATATTTCTCGTTTCTGCCGGTATATTTGTCGTTTTTGTCGGTACATTTGTCGTTTCTGTCGATATATTTGTGGTTTCTGTCGGTATATTTGTCGCTTCTGTCGGTATATTTGTCGTTTCTGCCGGTATATTTGTCGTTTCTGCCGGTAGATTTATCGTTTCGGCCGGTATATGTGTCGTTTCGGCGGGTATATTTGTCGTTTCTGCCGGTATATGTATCGTTTCTGCCGGTATATTTGTCGATTCTGCCGGTATATTTATCGTTTCAGCGGGTATATGTGTCGTTTCGGCGGGTATATTTATCGTTTGTGTCGGTATATTTATCGTTTCTATCGGTATATTTGTCGCTTCTGTCGGTAAATTTGTCGCTTCTGTCGATATATAATTATGTTTCTGTCGGTAAATTTGTCGTTTCTTACGGTATATTTGTCGTTACTGCCGGTATATTTATCGTTTCGGCGGGTATATGTGTCGTTTCGGCGGGTATATTTATCGTTTCTGCCGGTATATGTGTCGTTTCGGCCGGTATATGTGTCGTTTCGGCGGATACATTTATCGTTCCGGTGGGTATTTGTCGCTTCTGTCGATATATAATTATGTTTTTGTCGGTATATTTGTCGTTACGGTCGATATATAATTATGTTTCTGTCGGTATATTTGTCGTTTCCTACGGTATATGTATCGTTTCTGCCGGTATTTTTGTCGATTCTGCCGGTATAGTTATCGTTTCAGCGGGTATTTGTGTCGTTCGGTCGGTATATTTTTGCGTTTCGGCCGGTATATTTGTCGTTTCGACGGTATATTTAAACAAAGTAACACTGCAATACATGGTCCCCGTTTATAATTTTGACAACATATCATACAAGACCAAAACAACAATTCACGGTTGACGATCATTTTTTTCTCGATATTTTACCCTTGGAAATAAGAGGCAAAGCTTTATCCTACACTTTAAATAAAAACAAGTCGACTAACAATCGCGAACAGCAACGAACACTCGACATCGAAGAACTAGAATAAAATCTCACAGATGATAATGTTCAATATATTAATATTTTTAAAGCTGAACTTAAAAACATGTATGATGAACAATTAAAATTCCATTCAAACTACTTCTGTTGTAAGGAGTTATTTACGCAGTAATACATGATGCTCACAAGCTCTTATGACACTATCTTTATGAAGCCATTTATCCCCACTAGCTTAAGGTCCATCTTAGTAGACACAAAGGGTACAGAACCTATGTATGATATAATTACCAAACACGAGTCTTTGCCAGTATGTGTAGATAAATGGTCAAACATGATTAATTATATTGAAATAAAAGAATGGCGACATATTTTTATATGCCTTTCTGTATTACACGGGATACCAATTTACTGGGGTTCCAATATCAAATTCTACATATAATCATAGGAACAAACTCCTTCTTATTCAAAATTAAATATGCCACTTCAGCCAACTGTACTTTTTGTGAAACTGAATGTGAAACTATTCGATATATATTATGGGAATGTAAGCATGTCAATCTGTTAATAACAGAGTTGTTTTCTGGATGTAACCAACTAACTTAATATGCCCTCTTTTACACTGGGCTATGGAAATGCGAATATGCCTTTAAATGTAATTTGTTTTGATAAAAATATTTATTTATAATTGTAAAATGCACAAAACTAGACCCCTCCGAAAGCAGCAAAATCTTACCTGTCCATGCACTGCCATGTACTATATGAAATTAACTGTTTTGAATATTTGCGTAAAAGTAGAGATTGGGAACTTTTTTTTACCTCTTTTCCAGTACTTGTGATATGAAACTTTCTAAGTGTTGTTCAATTATTTCTTTAAAAAAATATTGTAATGTAAGAACTATAATTGTAGAATGTATAAAATGTGTTATTATATGCATATATTGCTTTTAAAATCTGTACGATATGGAGTGGGATGCCCTCAATCCTCACATACCTATTGACGAAAAAATAACGTAAAATGTATATAGGACGGAAAGAAAATTGACACGTTTACAGGTTGATAAAGGCTGTAATTTATAAAGAAAAACATGTAGCCAATCAGAATGTTCTTAAGCCAAATTATGTGATTTTCTTTGGCCTGCTTTAAAATTTACAATTTATCATCATTTCTTTACTTATTAATTCTCATATGTTGTGTAAATAAGTGACACAAAACAGAATGTTCAGAGGCACTTATAAGAGGTCACACTAGTAACGTCAATGACCGTATTTCAGACATAACACGTTAATGATAGTTTAAGACTAGGACACTATATGCTATTGGTAGGGAGGGGGTAAGGTCAGTACATCATGCCAGATAAGCTCCAGTCTGCACAAGAACAACGGGTCACTCTGCTATATGGAACACACGAACAGATAACATATTTACCATTTACGCCACAAGTCAGTCTGACCGTCAGACCACATACGCCCCCCCCCCCCCCNCCCCCCTCAACAAAAGGTACCAGAAAAGAGTGACTGTCATTTATTACTGTTGACCTAAGCCAGTGTCACACTGTCTCAATTTTCGCTATGAATGTAAACGATTAACAAAAACTAAGTGAAATCTCGAGTCATCCATGTTGACCATGAAGCATTGCGACGGTTTGAAATATGTATAGTCGAAACATGTGGTGCTTACCAAAGCGTTGCCACGCATTTCTGAGAATTTCAGAGAAAGTAGTACACGAATAGTGTCATATTATCATAATCAGATGTATTATTGCAGCCCCCACGGAGGTTTTTGTGGTCATTAATGTTTAACCGTGTTCGAATGCGATGTATGACGCATGTTGCTTTAAGTTGTAGATTGTAAAAAATTACGTGTTGCTACAAACATGACATGAATTCCCCTAATTTTCAGATTTGGAGATTCTGCGACAACAACAACATGAATACAACAATGGGGGGGGGGTCACGTGATCTTAATGTGACGAATACCACGGATAATGGCTACCGTATTCGACGAAAACAAATAATATACATACTTGTCTATTCTATTCATAGCCTATCTTACTATCTTATGCACGGAATCGCGAGCTTACTGTCACATGACACATTGACTCATTGTTTGATACGTGTAAAGTTTTCACATTGAATCCATAGAAGATACTTAATTTTGTTTATTGTTGAATGATATTGTGCGTTTAACAATAAATTGAAGTTGCTTTTGCAAACTGATTGATCAAACATAAAATGACCATACAATCACCCTTTTGTGATTTTAGCAGATTAAATATAGAATAATAGGTTAGTGTTTATTATAGATCAGGTTTAGATCATAGATCATGCGAGGCTTAGAAAACAAATCGTTTTCGTGCCGAGCATGATAAACCTGATCTATAATCAACACTAACCTATTATTCTATTTATCGCACTTTTTATTCAGTAAACCTTTTTATTTAAACAAAATTAGTTTAACTGGATAATTTCGCTGGATTTATGACGTCATTTCGTGCCATGGTTTATAGCAGAAATTTAATCAACGGGGCTTAAATCAACCGAATTCGCTGTAAAAGTGGGGTAACTATGTGTTTTTATGCAATTAGTCTATATATGTGTCGTGTTCTGAGAAAACTGGGCAAAATGCTTGTGCGTAAATTGTCATCCCAGATTAGCCTGTGCAGTTCGCACAGGCTAATCAGGGACGACAATTTCCACTTTTATGGAATTTTTCGTTTAAATGATGTCTCTTCTTAGCGAAAATCCAGTTTAGGCGGAAAGTGTCGTCCCGGATTAGCCTGTGCGGACTGCACAGGCTAATCTGGGATGACACTTTACGCACAAGCATTTTGACAATTTTCTCAGAACACGCCACATAAATGTTTGCAAAAATGGTGGATACCACGTAATACTAATTATTATATGGTAGAAACCACGTCCACAAAAGTTTAAAAATGTTAGAACTATGTTGAACTTTCCCTAGTTAGTGTCACACAGAGATTGTTGTTGTGTTTGAAAAACATTTACATTTTTAATGAACATCACGGGTTCAACACGGGTTCATAGCAATGTCCTATTGGTTTCTATTTAACATTTACACACCGGCTTGATCATCCGCTTTTGTATACAAATTAAATACAAATGTAAAACCAAACATTTTCCCAGCAATTCATTAACTGATAAAAGTCACAGCCTTTCATCCATAAAAAGCACACACAATTCTATTAAGTCGAATAAGATCTGATTGTATCCAAGCAGACACATTTCAATACTTATGAAAACCGGGCTGAATGCATGTGCGTAAAGTGTCGTCGCATATTAGCTTGTGCAGTCCGTACAGGCTAATCAGGGACGACATTTTCCGCTTTTATGTTATTTTTCATTAAAAGGAAGTCAATTCTTAGAGAAAATCCAGTAAAGGCGGAAAGTGTCGTCCCTTATGTAAACTAATCTTAGACGACACGTTACGCACATGCATCAAACCTCATTTTACTAGATCGAGACTTATATATATGATAACATTCATAAGTTCATTAATATTTCAAAAATATTTGCCATCACGTTTTCAGAAACAAAACATACTAAAATAAAGCAATTATCAACAGTTGATTGTTCCATTCCTAAAGATCATAAGAATTCGCACGTCTCAAAGTAATCCCCAAAACAAATGGCTAAGCATAAAATCTGTTATTCTATTAATGGCATACCCGTTCAATGATTCATTACTTAAATGGAGGGCAGAGTTTTCACCGCAGCCACTCTTTGCAATTATGACAGATGCAACAAAAATTCAGGATTGAAAGAAAACCATTTATACATAATAATTGTTATAGAACACTATTTTTTCGAACACTATTGTTATTTTTTTTAATATCAAGATAACCATGGCGAGTTTAAGGCCAAATTTTGGTTTAATATCAATGATCACTTATACTTAAATCTTACCGACTAATTTAGCCCGAAATGACCCTATAATACACTGAAAATAGGTCGCGTTGCTCAAGATAGACATTTCAATCGTTTCATTGATATGCGAGTTTTGTCCGATTTTCTGACCGAAATTTGGGTAAATGGAAGTTATCAAGATCATTATAGATGTGGCCGATGCAGTGCCGTGATCTTTTAAGTAACACAGTGTTACCAAGCTTGACGCCCGCGTAGAGATACTTAATGCTACAAATTAAATGTATTTTAGTTTTAAAGCATATTAAAAGACAAACAAACAAAGCTCAAAAGGGGGTATAAAGTAGTCAATCTGTCGGTCGATCGATTTGCCGAGTTATTGCCCTTGAATAAATTTTTCAACAAAAACGTGTTTCTGTTCGAATTAAAAGATCAATGTGTCTACTTATGTTGCAATACGTTAAATTTGTAGTTTACTGACGTATTTGAGGAAATTCAAATGTTAAAAGAGTCGGATGCCACATTTTCATGGACACTTCTTTAGCCGATCATCCCCATGACAATGGCACTTCTGTTTCCGATTACCCGACACTTTTTATCAGATATAACACACTATTTGTTGTGAACCAGAAATTCAAAATTCGCTGTTGAATTCTGTTATAGTAATCAGTCATAAATTAACAAATTCTGAATGGTCGTAAATTAAAAGTGAATCACCGAAAATGTGCATCAGTTGTCTTATCCCTTTGCAATATGAGCATGATATTGTTTAACATGGCATATTCAATTAAGACAAGTTGGGAATAAAATCTGACGATTCTAGCATGAAGTTTCAATTTATTTTTCTTATATCGATTGTAACGGTGAAGCTTATATACATTCCTCTCCATGTCTGCTTCCTTGGTACTACACCGGTACTCTTTTCGGTCTACAACATATCAGAGTGCCAAATTGTTAAAATTCTCCGTTATCCGACGTGTCCGCTATCGGGAATCAAAGTGTCTTCAACATCATGCATACCACATACTAAAACATGCTCTCTCTTCGTTCATATTTCATTGAATACTATACAAATTTCAGTATTTTAAGCACAGTAATTACTCTACATGCTGGAATGGCAAGCACGGTATTGCAATATGTCTAAGTATGTTTATTGTGTTGACATGTGTACTGATCATCCAGTTTATGCTGTTTCCGATATAAATGTCTCATTTTTTTGGGGCATAAATCTACCATTTCTCCTTGAAATTCTGTCTTCACAATACAAAAGTATATACCATTTATCAACTACAACCAGTACCGTGTCTCAATCAAAGTACTGGTGGTGCGGTTTTGATAAAATTTTGTGGTCGTAAAAACACTATACAATTATTTTATCTAAGTAAATTTGAATGGCTTATAACAATGTGAAGTCCACAACGCTTATCCGAATGTTACTACATGCATGGCGTATAATTAGCTGCTGTGAAAGTGACAACCACAACATGTATTTCGTGTGTAAGGAAAAAGTTCAAAACTGGCATGAAAAGCACGGGCGAATTGTCATATAAAACGAGAGCGCCGATGGCGCTGAAAGCATAGTTGCAAGATACAGGGAAGTTGCTGCTGAAGTAAATGTTAACGATTTGGGTACTCGGATGTTTCGCGCCCAAGGTGGTTCCACCCTCGTCGTTTCGCCCCCAATTAGCGAACAATGATTTGTCACATATCATTATTGTAAATCCGACAAAGGGTAGGTGATAAAAACAATGAGCCACAATAAGTATATATATTAATGTAAAATGCATGCAGTCAAACACAATTAATTGAGAGTTATCCAGTGAATAGACCTTGTGTAAGATCTATAAAAACAGGATTTTTTAACAGCGATTTTTTTTTAATAACATTCAACATTTTGTTTTGCAACATTATAGTGTTTGAAACTGTGATGATTTAAAAGTTGTCAAAGAGAGTAATGTGCAACATGGATTTTCCATGCATAAAATACAGTACTGAAGTACGTCCTCGGCAACACGCGGTCCAATGTGATTCATGCTCGGGTTGGCAGCATCGAACGTGCAAAACAGGTGAGTCAGTTGAATAATAGTTAGTTACTCATGCACAATCGAGTATCGCTAATCAGATATGATTATAGAACTTCGTAACTCTTGATGTTTTTTAAACAGTGTTTTGTTTAGTTACCCATGAAAAAACTACAACATATTTATGCAGTGAAATTTCATATTTAATACAAATATGTATTGAAATTAAGCATTTTATTTCATGTATGCGTGATATTTTATTAGTATTAAACTATTTATTAAATTCAATTAAAGATGACTTTGAAAAGCATGGAAATAATAATAAAAAAGTGATGACATATTATAATTGTTTAAGTCGTAAGACATAATTAAATATATTAACTGCGTTAAATTCCAATGATTTACTTGACAGCTAACGCACAAAGTGGTGCTTGGACAACAATCAATTAATCACACACGCATTCAAGTGTCAATAAATACACAATTCAGTTTCATTTTAACATCTGCGTGGTGGCCTTACGGCTTGAATAGCCTTGTTTGGTAAGTTACGTTGTGATGATCCGCTCCTTCCAGTTGAATATAGGACTTGACACTATTGGCGTTGTAAAAGATGTAAAACAAAAACAGAAAAGAAACTTTGAATCTATATTTGGTCCCAAATTAACCCTGCTGTTTAAGTCTGTAAAACGTACTAGTTGACCATTTTGCGGTATTGGCTTATCGTGTCCTCGGGATTGTACGTTGCCGGACAAAACACGATCAGTAAGTACTGGTATAAAGTTCAGTCGTGCCTGAGGAGGACATAAAGGTTTAGTTCACAGGTGGCTCCTTTCTCGGGACCTTATCACAGGGACGTCGTGATGTTAATTTCCGCAAATACCGGTACATCCTGGATCGTGATTGGCATGGTTCCTGAGAGGCACGGTCTATGCTATTTATAACAAAATTACCCTGTATGTTAATGACCACTTGCTTACAAATACAACTATTAATGGACGATTTCTACATAAAATGTTTGTCGGTCACTACACTTGAATCGAAAGTCATTTGATTTGTACTTTGTATATTTATTTGTTTAGGATATTAAAAGAGAAATTGGAAACAACAAATGTTTATGACTACTCACATACGAGTACAACTAATAATGGGCTATTTCGACTGAAAATTTATGTCGGTCACTACACTTGAATCGTAAAGATTACGACCGCGAGGTAATTTTGATTGTAGCGAATGATAAGGAATATGACCGATAAATTGTGTTGTTCTATAATAACTTTTGTGCACTTAAATGAGCTGACTAAAAGTGATTTTGACTGTCAGGCAATATTTGCAGTAAAGTCCTAGCTTAACGCATCGTTTGTTCTTGGTCTACGCATAAGTAGGTGTGTTCTGCTCCAGATGTTCGGTAGGATTGCTGTGCTATCATTATATCCACATTGAGTACCGGTATCTATTGCAACCGCAAAACACGGAGACAAACATAGCGAAATCACGTTTGTGACTGACTGAATGTAATGTCAACGTACTATCAAGCAGTGCGTTGGGTTAGGTGACCTACTGGTAAAATTCGTGTTCCAAATGAGTGGCAATCATATCACATTTAATGCCAAGTACAGAAAGGATTACAACAAACAAAGGGCTTATTCTCTCTAATTAGTTAACATAGCTCCCCCCCCCCTCTCTCTCTATCTTTGCTTGCGGAAAACTCTACGGACCGCCAAACATGGAGTAATGTACGCTGTATCACTAACACTCAGCAGGCGAACTCAACCATCCACTACCTGCGTACTTGCTTGTACGCTGTTATGAGTATGTACTTCATAAAATATATAAATAAAGAATGCTTTCATTGTCGTGTTATGTTACTAAACTACTGAAAGATCGTATGTGTTCATCACGTTGTTTTACACTGTTATTTTACGTTATTTTATATCAAATAAATAAATAAATAGATCAGAAAATTATTTCTTTTTTGTTAGTACTCTAGACTATAGGTTAAATCATTGACGTGATAAATATCCTCTCATTCAAATTAAAATTGGGGGCGAAACGACGAGGGCGGAAACGTCATGGGGGCGAAATAACAAGAATGCGAAAATACTTGGGCGCGAAACGTCTGTAAATCACGATTTGTGACATCACGAGTCGCCTCCCTTGTTGGTTCGTGCTACCAAAATGTTCTATTTTTAGAAACGGGAATTCCAAATCGTGACGAATGTGAATGGTTACAAAATGACATAACTATGAAAATAAATACGTATAATTACATTATTTCACGCATACCATTATGCAACCATCCGTTTTCTTTTCCGACTTGATACATTAACAGCTTTCCATTTAATATTTTACAGACACAACACTCGTCCAGAATTCGCGCGAATCCATTAAATTCGATGCCACATTTAAACCGTTAGCTCTACTCGTAACGTTAATTTCTGGCTCAAAGTAAATCATTTTAATTTCAATTAACACATCTCTATTACTTTCAAACTCTACTTCATCAAATCCATAGAAAGGCAGGTCAGAATCCATGTCATAAATCAGAAAACATTCATCGTACTCCGCCATTTTTTACACATTTTCAAAGAATGAAAGTGCTTTATGCCCCACTTCCTGTTGAGAATATGTAAATTTCTATTTATAATTAACCAATGAAATTTTACATATCCTTAAACCAGGGCCTAATGAATTCAGTTATGTAAACATTTGACCTCTCCCAGAACAGTAAACAAAGGAAATAGAAAGTAGGTGTGAGGTCACTATCAACAAGAACAGAATTGTTTTACGAACGAAATTTGTTTTAGTTTCTTAGAAGGTTTTTTCACGTAAAACGGTCTTAGAAAAATTCACTAAAAACGGTGTCAGCAATATTCTTGGAAAATACGTTAGAAAAACGTTTCTAAGTAAAAAAATGTAAGAATTACCATATACTATATTAAATAGATATTTCGTCTGATTTTTGATCAGGTAAGGCTTCATAATAGTCAACCGTTCCATGTCGGTTTTTGAAATGTAGCTCTAACATTAGCATAGTTGCGTTGCAACTATGCTAAAAACCGATATTTCGTCGCTGTATACACCTTTCACGAGGACTGCGTGTAACTCAAGTGCTAATGCCACAGTGAAAAGACGTTGCCATGGATGGAACGCGCGCTGTAAGCTGTTTGTGCGCATTAATACTTATACCATGCGATCGGAGATATTTTGTTTGCGAATGCAGAATCTGGGTGCGTAGTTTGGACTTTGGACGTAACGGACTTTATTCTGAAACTGATTCCCGAAATACGTATATTATTACACAAAGGGGCGAATTGCAGAAGGCAATCGCCCCAAAAACTTATATAAAGGATATAAACTGAGGAACTTATATTTCGCGCGTGACTGTTGTTGTTCTCGGTTATCGAAGTGCGATCCGTTATCTAAGTATCCGCATGAACAGCGTAAATGTTCACACTACACTCGTCAGTAAATAGTTATGCGTTTATACATTATTTCTGTTTTGGCGTTGATTGCGTTTCTAATGGACAAATATAATACTAGTAAATTGTCAACTACAGGTACACCTTGAACTAATTGCAAACGAATTAATATTGGCCTCTTACGATAGCTTGTATTATGAACTATAAAACTAATTTCAGAACGCTGGGCTAAAGGAGAAATATGCGAGTGTATTTACTGAAAATCGGGTAAAAATTAAACATGGTATGGTACATATTTTATTCCGTAGATAGTACTCTTCAATTTTCATTACAGTTTTCAAATTTAAGCAAAACTGGAGAGCGAATCTTGCGAGACATTATTTGGACATTATCACAGATATATGTCAGCAAAACGGACTAGTAATATTTTGACACAAATTTCATTGATTAAAAACTACAGTACGTGCTTTATCAACATTATGGTGCTCTCAAATCGCACAATAACATTCAATTACATTGAACATTTTCACCAATATTGATTTCATAACAAAGAGCATACATGTATATAAAAATAAACCCATGTTTATGAGTATTGCGTGTATATAGTTTAAAAGGAAACATTTGTAGTATTTTATATAAATAAAATAATTAAAATCTGAGGTAAAATGTATTTAATTTCGGGAAATACGTTTGGTTAAGCTTATGACTATGGTGTACGAACTGGTCCAAAACTATTCTAAACCGTACCGGACGGTTTATAAACCGTATCGGACGGTACGGTTTAGGAAAGTGTTGGACCGTTCGTGAGCATAAACCGTCCGATACTGTTTAAACCGCATCGGGCGGTTTCTTATCCGTAACATACGGTTTATAAACTGTCCGATACGGTTTTGTTTTGTTAAAACTCTATGGGGCGGTTTGTTTATTACTGTCCGATACGGTATTATTGCTGGAGTAGGGTATTGTATTTGAATCAACCAATCAGAACACTCCTTATAATAATGCTTTACTTTGGAAGTTTTACGAGCGTAATGTAATATCGTTGTCATCTGGAGCGACGCTCTATTTTCTAGGTCCGTGCACGTGCAAATATACCGAAGCACGTTGGACGTTGTAAGTTTTTTTTACTAGAAACAGCTTCGTTATCGAATTGCCTTTTTGATTTTAGAGCGTTTCACATATGAACACACGCGTACATGGATTAGTGTGCGTTTTTTTCTGGAATCCGGAAATTTGTGGGAACCTGAATTGAGTCGACAGGAATCTCACTGCATGACTTTCAATATCCTCTTTGTGAGTTTTTGAAGCAAGAATAAAACTTATAGATCTTTTGCTTTTTTTAAGTTCAAGTTATGGACATTTTAATGTAAAAAAAACTACTAATGAAGAATATTGTCTTGAATATTTTTTACATCCCCTGGGTTTTGATATAACACGATCGTTTTAATAACCGCTTATTGAACGGACCACGACATATATTCACAATTCTTCATCAGTGTCGGAAAGTTCTCAGACACAACTAGAGGATATATTATCTAAAAAGTAGCTCTTTTGGAGGCATAAATTGCATCCGACTCAAAGCTTTGATTGGTTTCGTTGTGGAAGTCTATTTCAACACTAAATCATCCAAAAGGATAACAAGAAATATCTTTAAAAAAGATATACGGCGTTGATTGTGGTTGGAGTTGGTGAAAGGTAAAGAGTTTAAAAAATGAAATCAAAGATAGCATATGTCTTTTCTGTGCAGTTCTTAGCTGCATTTCACGCAGAACGGGATATTTACGCGTAGTTTTCGCAGTTTATTTTACATGATTACATACTGCTGATCATATATCTATAGATACAAAAAGAAGAAGAATGGAAGTATAAATTAAAACATGTTAGTCAACCGGCCACACGCGAAGTATCTGTACATATTTTTAATATTTATTCGCGCGTTCTTCGGACAAACCTGTTTAGTGGTTTGTCGGGCATTGCTATTTGAATCGATTATTAACAGTAGGATAAGCATACGTTTACACATTACCTCTAGGCCTTGCGGTTTCAGTGAAATGGACATTTATAATTTTCACTACAAACATACAAGTCCCCCCGCCAAGGCATGACTTGAGGAAATTCAGATGAAATCCACTCGTCAATTTTACACAAACAATATTAAAGCTCTGACCCTTGTGGTTTAAGGGATGTTTAAGTTTACATTTGATAAATGTATTTTTAGCTTTGGTGTCCTGCATATGCACTTGACCGGACCGATTTGAAAAACTTTGAAAGTCGGTAACCTAAGGATCATTCCTGTGAAATTTTATATATATCTGCCAATTGGTTAAGGAGAATTCGTCAGAAGTAAACATTAAAGCAGTGACACACGGACTGACGGACAACACGGTATGCCAAAAGTTCCCTATGAGAACCATCTGCTCAGGTGAGCTATAACGTTTCTCATATATTTGTTTAAAAACGTGGGGATTATATTAAGTTAAATTAAATGTAACAAGTAACTTTCGGATGATAAAGCACTTGCATACGTGTTAAAGCACGAAGTATTTGTAACATGTCGTCAGGTTGTCACGTTTTGCGTACTTGGATTATTCATAATTGGCACACCTAAGGAATTTTTTAATGTAAAGAATGTCTACAAGTTTTCCGATTAGAACCTTTGTGACTTAGGTTCGAGATGAGAGAAAATTACCGGTAAGACAAAACATGCCAAAGCTCGAAATTTAAGCTTTAAAATAAATAAATAAATGAACACATAAGCCTTTGAATAAATATAACATTATATTATGGAATATTTAACTACACAAGTCCCCAATATGAAAATATGAGCATTTATTTAAAGAATAAGAGTGTGAAAAGTTCAAAAACTAAACCAAGCAAAAACTTATCCCATATCATATTACTGAATACACGCGAAACACATTTTTAAAGAAACATTCATGTTTTTTGTGTTTTATTTTAAACTTCTCGATATGATTGTAATTTGCAAAAAGGTTGAAAAGTGTGTGTGCAATGAAGCTTTATTTAAATATATGTTGCTATACTTTCAATATGTATGTATTTATTAATAACAAGAGATGTGTTTGTCAGAAACACAATGCCCCCTACTGCGCCGCTTTGAAAAAAAAAAAGACCTTTGACCTTGAAGGATGACCTTGACCGTCACCTTTCACCACTCAAAATGTGCAGCTCCATGAGATGCACATGAATTTTTTGTTTATTTTTTTTACCTTAAAGGATGACCTTAACCTTTCACCACTCAAAATGTGCAGCTTCATGAGATACACATGCATGCCAAATATCAAGTTGCTATCTTCAATATTGCAAAAGTTATGACCAACGTTAAAGTTTTCAGACGGACACACAGACGGACGGACAGTCAAAATTTGTGTGCGTATGGAAAGGCCTTGTCCATATACACATGCATACCAAATATGAAGGTTATATCTCAAGGGACATTGAAGTTATGAGCATTTTTCGAAACCTAAACGCAAAGTGTGACGGAATTTCAGAAGGACAGACAGACGGACAGTGCGATCACTATATGCCACCCTACCGGGGGCATAAAAACAACAACATGGCAAACTGAATGGCAGCTGTCATGAAGGTACTTAAAGTCGCAAACTTGACGCAAATGCAACATTTGCATCGAAAGGTTTTTCATGATTTTTACATTATCAAAATTTTATTAACACCAATACATTATGTTTTGATAAAGTTTTAATAGGGGTAGACAGCCTACATTGGAATAGTTAATTTCAAAATCCCTGTTCACTAAATTATAGTTTGGTTAT
Organism: Dreissena rostriformis; assembly: GCA_007657795.1. Lineage (NCBI taxonomy): Eukaryota > Metazoa > Mollusca > Bivalvia > Myida > Dreissenidae > Dreissena > Dreissena rostriformis. The sequence continues at coordinate 73,310 of VMBQ01002996.1, forward strand.
TGCTATTCCAACTTGTTGATTCAAATCCAGTTTTACAGAAATGCTTTTTACTGCTTCAAATATTTCAACAGTCACTTTCAAATACACACTGCGCAATAATATACTAGATATGACAATTTAAATGCTGAGATATTAATAGACTAGAGAATGAATTCAATTTCAAACAATATGCAACAAGAAAAATCATATTTCGTAAGTCAAAACGCAAAGGCTCTATTATTAGCAGATGAAATTTTCTTAGCTTTAACTCAAGCAATAAATTGGAAAGCAATATGATTATAATGAAAGTTATGTTACCAATGCCATAAAGGGATTTGATATATAACTAACAAACGTACGCTCATGATCGAAAAACAGAATTTGAATAAAAGAACAATATATGTCAAAATTATGAAAGACAAAGCCAATAAGAGCTGTCCCAAGCGCAACTATTCTTCCGCTTTGATAGTAACACATACGTTTTATGTCAGTCACCTAATATAAAGACCTCCAAGACATACTTGAGGATAAATTACTGTAATAGTGATATAGTATATGAAAACTTAAAGATGAGCTTTTGTTAATTAAAACAAGAAATGTCGCACCTTTTTGAGTCAGCGGAAAACATGTCATACAAGCCTTAAACAATGATCAGGCTTTTTCAATTATTTGTAAAAATAAAAAAAAATATCAAATGCATTTTGTTACATAATAAATACAGACAAATGAATTTCGCAATTGACAAGTTATATTTTATATTTAGTTTTTAGCGGCTAATAAGATTGTTTTGGAATTCGCCACCCCTGAAAATGGTCTTATCTTTTTTAAGAAAAGTGAAAAAAAATTTTTGGTAAACATTTGTTATACTCTTAATAACTACACAGTAAAACAATTACACGTCTAATGTGTTTAATTGGTTGGAAACACAGAATAACTATGATATGCATGATATACTCAGCAAGAAATCACATCTGGTTATGAAAACAATCAACAATAACACATTTAAAAAAAAAGTTAAAAGATAACATGATGTCATCATAAAAAAATAAGCAAAACAGACTTGGTTCATATTCAAACAAAGAAGTGCCTTTGAAAACAATCAAAGGAATTGTAAAATTTATCACAAGAAAGATCGGAGCCCGTATTCTTGAAACTTCAGTGTTCTATAATTACTTGAACGTTAATTCTAGCATTGCAGTTAACACCTATACAAATATAATTCTTCATTTAGATCAAAAGATGTTCATGGTACAAGCACCTTAATAAGCCAGTATATAAATTATGTAAACTTGCAGGCATTTTTATTGAGTCTAAGACTATTCTTTATTCTTAAGTCTAAGAGTGGGTTGGTGAATATGGGCCCTGGCCTTTACAAAAAATCGGCAGTTCACAAAGAATATTTAAAATAATTACTCTAAATTATCATACACTGCTTATTTTCGGACACCATTCTTCAAAGTAATGTTTTGTGTTTCTATAATTTTTCTGAGACTTTAAGTGTGACAAAACGGGTTTAAATTGTATCGCACTCTATAATGCATTGTACAGATGTTTGAATTGTTCTTAAACAATCGTTTCAGATAAATGATTCAACCACAAAATATAATTCATAATTTGAATATTTTATTGCACTAGAAACTAATTTCTACTATACAAGATGTTAATCGCAGTCAAATCTTGGTGGTCAAAATACAGACTTAATGTAATTTTCTGTAAAACCAAACATATGAAATGGATTGCACACATCTTTAAGTGTATACGTGTATTTTAGAAGCAAAAGCAAATATTAATCACTGCAATATGGCAAGTGACATTATACACAGGACATTTGAACATCAATGCAATATACATGTATTGTCAGTCTGTATTGAAATTTAAGGACACCAGTCATTCGTGAACATTGTATACATTGAAATTATCAGACACAAACAATATTTTGAAGTGTCCTAAAACTTACAGTAATTGAGGTACATCACAGAAATAAAATGTATTTACTTTATCAAGTAAAACATTTCTCTTGAAAAATATTCAGACCTATCTTTGATCAATAATTTTCTATTATGTATTGATATACAATTAATTGAGACCACAGGTACTTGAAAATATTTTTTTTTGTCCTTATATATATAATTCATTATATATATATAAGGAAAAACAAATATTTTTAAGTACCTGTGATTGAGACAGGTGAGGGTTCCAAAAAAATCGCCCTCTAGGATATTTTCTACCAAAAGCGGTTCTAAATGTAGAATAACTAAAGAAACATTGCAGAATAATTACCAATAATGACGTGTACAAATGCATTATGGGAGAAAAACAAATAAACAACAACTGAATATCCAATAATAAGAAAAAATGAGTTTTAATTATTTGAAAGCATCAATACAATGCATTTAACCCATTTATGCCTAGCGTCTAGAAAAAAGGCCTTGGTAAACAGCGTAGACCAAGATGAGACGCCGCATGATGCGGCCTCTCATCAGGGTCTGTGCTGTTTGCTTAAAGGAATTTCTGTAAGAAATATTCTAAATATAGAAACAAATATACTAGACATCCCTAATTTTGGAAATAAATTGATCCAATTTAGAAGGATGGGAGAGTCCACTAGGCATAAATGGGTTAAGGAAACAAAGTTCCAGGAGGCTATTCTTTTTCTTAACAATATAGAAATAATTTCATATTGTCACTGTTAACAGTATGTATTTTTTCATCATATTCATCGGAAACACAAAACATGCACATTTAACCCATTTGTGCCTAGTATACTCTCACATTCTTCTAAATTTGATCAATTTATTTCCAAAATTAGGGATGTCTAGTATATTTTTTTCTACATTTAGAATATTTCTTACAGAAATTCCTTTAAGCAAACAGCGCAGACCCTGATGAGACACCGCATCATGCGGCGTCTCATCTGGGTCTACGCTGTTTACCAAGGCCTTTTTTTCTAGACGCTAGGCATAAATGGGTTAAAATAAAACAAAATACGTAATTATATTCCATCAGTCACAATCAAAGATTTAATGATGAGCAATATCATGTAAAATTACATGTACAATCCTAAACAATATGGTTAAAACACTTCAGGTAGTACACAAGTCATGAACAAGCAGTTAAGTAAATTTCGTAAAAACCATTCATGTCCTAAATAAAGCTTCACTTATTTTACGTATACGTAGCTGTACCATATCATCCCGCGCCCTCGAAAATGGCCACACTCAGTTTTTGCAAGAAACATATTATGATATTTTCGCATTGACGTACAGAGCCCGCGTTCTAATCTCCTCGCAAATCGGATGATATAGTTATGCCCATGTGATATTTTGACGAATATTCAGTTGGAGGAAGTTAGGATTTAGGAATTTTACGAATTTTTGGAATTAGTCAATATAACATATTTACACCCATTAAACGTATTTTTGTTTTGTTTTGCTGTTTTATAAGTTTTACCTTCATCAAGACTTTTTTAGAAAAATTGTGAAGTTTTTTCTTCCTCCTGAAAATTTAAATAAATTGAGTTTGGTTACTTTCGCGGGTTAGGGACAATATACAAAGTTCAATAATGTGTAAAAATGTTTAAAACCCGAAGGTTTCTAGCACTAACTTAAACTTTTAGTTCCCATTCTTACTTGTTTAAACATATCATCAAACAGTATGTGAACTTCAATAACAATTTTCCTTGAAAAGTATCAGCATTTTAAGATGGATAAAATGATGGTTTCACAGCCGAATTCACATCTTTACATGTGTTTATGTATTTTATTAGGAGCAGTAAATGAGCTTAAGGCGCGAATAAACACATATGGGTTGGTCTCGGAATTAAATTTAACTGGGCTCAGTTGATCAAATCTTCAATGTTAAAAACGGCCAGTCAAGCCTACCGTCTTTCATCTTAAAACATACATTAGAATCTGTCAGAGGAAAACCCCCTCAAAGCAGCATGTCCTTATATGTTTATAGAGTGTCTACGTTGAAAAGGGTGCAAAACTTTAACGTAGAACGATAAAAAACGCACATACAAAACTTCACATCATAAGGAAAAATGACCTGCAAGTTTAAATGCTGTACATGGAAAAATGTAGGAGAATGTCTGCAGCAGCTATGTGTAGATAAACAGACATATGGACTGATATAATAACGTCCCAGCAGAGGGGATAAAAAAAATAATTAAAAAGAAACTTATTAACTAAGTGTATAATTATGGTTTCAGCATTACCTTTTAACAAACAAATTTCTTAAAGGGTCAACAATTAATTAACATAAATAACTTGATCCAAAAGTTATGGACCGTCAGCTTATTTGGCCATTAAATCTTGATCAACTCGGCCCAGATTGTTTCCATGGAAAATTCCAAGCCATTGGAGCTGTACTACTGCTATATGTCAGTTTAACTGTTGAGTTCATACGTCCGTTCAGACTGTCCTAACATATCATCATGACGATGAACAATGAAACAGTCTGCACCCCTTCGAGCTTGATGACTTATCGTCGAGAATAAAACCGCCTGTCGATGTCCTTTCTGAAATTATAAATTATCTTAAATATACGAAAAAGTTTAAAGAGTCAATAAGTTAAGGATACCTACGAGATTATCACAATGTTTGTCAGATTTTATATATATATATTTGTTGCCATAGCAACCAGAATATTTGACGTAGGAACAAAATGAAATGACGTGCATAATGTCCATATTGCCATCTATCCATGTTTAAAGTTTCATAACAAAATATGAAGAACTTTTAAAGTTATCGCAGGATCCAGAAAAGTGGCGGACTGACAGACAGACAGACAGACAGACAGACAGACAGACAGACAGACAGACAGACAGACAGACAGACTGACTGACTGACAGACTGACTGACACACACACAGAGCGCAAACCATAAGTCCTCTCCGGTGAAACTTGTAGGGGACAATAACAAGGACAAGCCATGCAGCCCCATAAAGTCATATATAATTTCATTGTGCCACAAGAAATAATTCATACCCACATTTTATTATATTTATTATGTTGTTCATGTTCACGTATTTCACTACCATTATGTTCTTTCTATGTTTTGGCTTATAACCTATGTACAATTGTATTCGCTAAATAAACCAGACTTGATCTAACCAGTTCAGTGAATTTTAAGTAAGTGAGCCTTTGGCACAATTCAGAATGAGTTTCCTGGGCCAGTTATATAAAATGTGGTATAAACTGGTGAATGTCAGATAATTTTTCTCACGTGATTTAAAATTCTTTCCAGGTTACCTAAACAGGCTGATAAATCATAAAAGTTGTGTACTGATGTGGCGTCATTTTTCATATTGACAATGTTCTTTCAACAAAACATTGTCATGTGTGAGGTCGTACAAAGATTATGTGGCCATTGACAATAACCATGAAGTAAAACTGTTATCTAATACCTATGCAGTTCTCTATTTATGTTCCCCAGTCTATACTGGGGGACATATTGTTTTTGCCCTGTCTGTTTGTTGGTTTGTTTGTCTGTTGGTTTGTTTGCACAAACTTTAACATTGGCCATAACTTTTGCAATATTGAATATAGCAACTTGATATTTGGCATGCATGTGTATCTCATGAAGCTGCACATTTTGAGTGGTGAAAGGTCAAGGTCATCCTTCAAGGTCAAAGGTCAAATATATGGGTCAAAATCGCTCAAAAGGTGAAATAGTGTTTCACAAACACATACCTTGTTTATAACATGTAATTTTCGTGTTAAACATATATATGTTTACGGATTTAAAGGGACTTGCTCACAGATTTTGGCATTTTTTTAGGTTTGTCATTAAATGCTTTAAATTGATAAATGTTAACATCAGAAAAAAAGAGCTCCAGTATTAAACGAGAAGAACAAGTGATGTGTTTGTGAAACACTAGGTCCCTTTTTGAGCGATTTTGACCCATATATTTGACCTTTGACCTTGAAGGATAACCTAGACCTTTCTACCCACCAAAAGAAACACAACAAAACTATTTAAATCAGACTAATAATAAACATGTGGTGATACTAAATTGTATTTAATCTATACAAGTGATATCATATGATGCCCCTGGACTAAATTGATAAAGTGCACTATAATCAATTTCAAGCTTATGATACAGTATACATTCTATTCACACCAAGAGCTTTCGAACACAAACATATAAACTTTTGTTGTTGTTTTTTCTTCAAATGGAATAGTTTTTATTGAGATAACCTTCATTCACCTTCATAAGAACTGATACAATATCGGAATGAATTAAATTATTTTCTATGGACAAGAACAGAATGATTATGAACTGCATTTTTCCTCTATATAAATAGCACTTTCCCATATTTTTTGAAAACTTTCAACACAGTCATTACCGAAAACAGTTTTCAATGGCTTTATAAATTTAAAAAAACAAAACATTTGAAAACTGTTATAAATATGGACAAACCTTAAGATTTGTAAATACCAATGACATAAGCATGCTGTTTAACCCTTTTGTAGAAAATGATTTATCTCTCTGTATTATCAACAAAATGATAAACAACTATGTGAAAGGTTCATTTGTAACTAGATTAAGGACTTTGTACTTCAGTGTCTATTTCAAATGAGTTGATAGTGGATACAACCAGTATAATATAAGTCTTATGAGGTTGAGGTTTAGTAAATTGGTTTATATTCTTATTAAAAACTGTGTGTCTCTTCATTCTAAACATTCTGTTGTCACAACACTCATTCTATTCTCTAACAGGGCTCAAAATAATAGTGAATACATAGCTTGTTTAACAGAGGACAGTTTATAATTACTACTGAAAATGTCAACTTCTGAAAATGTTGTTAATAAAAGTTCAGATTCTGTGAAACCAGACTATGCTTGCAGCGTTTGCCAAATTAGAAAAATTGAAGAAAGGGCTGATTATTATTGTGAAACTTGTAAAAAGTATTTTTGCGAAAAATGCATTTATCATCATTGGCAATTCTATGCGAAACATAGGACAATTTGCAGAGGGGAAAGAAATTAATGGCCTCTCACGAAGAAAATGGAGGACTTGCTTGTGAAATGTGATGTCCACAATGACCAGAAACTGAATATGTTTTTCCAGAACCACCGTCAGCTGTGCTGCTCTGATTGCGTTCAGCTTAATCACAGGTAGGTGACACACAATCATGATATTGATTGAAAGTAATTGAGGTCATAGATAGTTACGTGACTGCGGCCACTTGCATCAATTAACCCTTTGAGTGCTGGAACCGGATTTTGAAGGCCTTTGCAAACAGTTTGGATCCAGATGAGACGCCACAGAACGTGGCGTCTCATCAGGATCCAAACTGTTTGCTATTCTGAAAGTATTCTGTGAAAAAAAATCGAAGAAATGCTAATTTTAGAAATTCAGCAGACGACATTTTAGCAGACGACAAATTTCCCAGCATGCAAAGGGTTAAGTATCTTCATTATGATCATTTTTCAGCTACTTGCTATAGATGACTATTATACATTCAAATCTTAAAATATTGATGGTAGTTACAATATCTGAAGACATTGTTTCTTTACTTCTTGATTTAAAAATGGTGCATAAATTGTTTGTAATGCCCAATCTTTAATTGATAAGGGGTTTTCACTAGTAGGGGACTACTGTATAAATAGTATGTATAGATTGATATTATTGTCGAGGCCTTGTTTACATAACCTTTTACTTGGTATTTCACTTCAAGTTCAATGTGATTACTATATGATAAGAAAAGGGTCACTATTCTATAAAGTATTTAAAAGATATTTTATATATCAAAATTGTTCATGTGTTTACATGATCCATATTGCTTTTTCAGACAGTGCAAAAATGTGTCTCTAATTTCTGAGTCAGTCAGAAAGCTGTCATTGGATATGCAAAAGTTGTCAATCAATCTTCAAACTATTATTGATGAACTTAATATGTTTAATAATGCACAAGAAGACAGGATCCAGTTCGTGGAGATATCATTTTTTGAAAAACAGCATCAAATTGCATAAAACATTAAATGCTGCTTTGAAAGAACTAGAAAATACAACCTTGAAAGAAACTGGATAATATTAGGACGACATTGCGAACTTCTCTCAACAAAGACGTTGAAAACTGCAGCAGACTGATGGGTGAATTGAAACAACAAAGTGAAGCTGTTAAGGGCCTCGGTAAAAAAAGCCAGAAAGAACTGGAGTTCATAACAAGCAGGAAATGTCTGGAAAAAATACACGAGTCCAAAACGTACATGTACCTGAAGAAGAACTTTGTGGAGGATAGGAGTTCAATGATATTCCAGGCAGACATTGACATTGAGCAATACCTGTCTAAAAAATCAGGTCTTGGGAGGATTGTACTAATGAATCCAAACCAGGTGTTGACAGTGAAGAGAAAATCCGAGTATGTGAAAATAGCGAGTGATACAGATCGTTTATTCATCATCAGAGGCATTTGCAGCTTGTGTAATGTTCATGTTATTGTTGTTGATCGTTCTAATAAGAGAGTTCAGCTGTTTGACCAGCGGTACAATATAGTCAGCTTCTGTGATGTGTCTGGTCAGTTAGGGGATATTTGCCAGATTACATCCAGTGAGGTGGCTGTGACTGTTGGCAATGGTGTGCAGTTGTATTTAATCTATATAAGTGATATCATATGATGACCCCGTGTTGTTCTGTGGATACTTCTCCGGTACTGTCATACAGGCAGATCGTGAGGGGAGAAAAGAGCTGGCAACTCTGTTTCACAGAAAGATGGAATTGGTTACCCATTGTTTGTTTGCCTAGACATAAATATTGACCAGATCAATGTGGGACTACATGTATACAATGACATTAAAATCTTTGTTATGGAAGTCCAATAAAGCTTTCTGTTGGATATAAATGTATTCAAACTCTGGCCGGCTAGCTCAGTTTGTAGCGAGCTGAACAACAAATCCGAGGATCGTGTGTTCGATCCCCGGCCCAGCCAAAAAGCTTGTGTTGGGATTGGTCATGAAATCCTTTCTACTGCAATTCTCCCCCTACCTTTGTTTCACCCTTTGCATGCTGGGATATTTGTCGTCTGCTTAAATGTCGTCTGCTGAATTTCTAAAATTAGCATTTTCTTTGATTTTTTTTTCTAAGACCACTATCAGAATAGCAAACAGTTTGGATCCTGATGAGACGCCACGTTCTGTGGCGTCTCATCTGGATCCAAACTGTTTGCAAAGGCCTTCAAAATCCGGTTCCAGCGCTCAAAGGGTTCAAGTAGAGCAGTTTTCATTACTGTCATAAGTATGTCAATTACATGTCCTAACCAAGCGTACCCAGGAAAAGTGAGAATAGCTTAACTGACTGCCCTGACATTACTGAAGTAGGGTTGAAAACGGCAAACCTTCTATATAAACAAATAAAGTCTTAAATGCAAAACAGTTTATTACCTTCATGTTTCTTTGTGTCTGCAGTTCTTTGTTGTACAATGTCTTTGGCTATAGTTTTAAACATCAAATCTACAAGGAAACAAACAGTCTTCACAATTAAATAAAATAATTTTTACAGCATTATTAATTATGACTGTGTACACATAAATGTAAAAATAACAGTACTAACCATCAACACCATCATCATCTTCATCATCAAATCTTATACCGCACCAGCAGCATTTTCAATGCAATCATATATATTATGACCATTATAATCATCATCACCCCCAGCACTACCACCATATTCATAATGCTATCTTCAAATTCTTCATATAGACTTCGAGGGTGTGCTTAACTTTAACACGCAAGTATTCTGCAGGGTTAATATTGTATAGTATATATGTAAGAAATAAGAGTTATAGATAAACAATTTAGCATAAGTGTTCATTCGCAAATAAGTAGAAAATGACAAATTAGTAATTATTGGTACAAGATGCATACATACATAATAATAATTTAACTAGTAATATTAATTTAAACAGTTTTTAAGCAATTTTCTTCTCAAGAAACAGTGCTTACCAATATTTTCACCCGTTTTACTTGAAGTTTCAAATAACTCTGTGCCAAAGTCTGAAATATTAAGACATTTGAGCATGAAATAATGTCCTTTCTGTCGTAAACAAAACCAAACACATTTGAAAAGGGCATACAGATAGTAATTCCAATAAATTATGACAAGTAAACAACGAAACAAACACTCTTGTTTTTCTATCAGTAATAATATAGTACAATAATGGAATTTTTTAGAGCAATTAAATATGTTTTTTTTTTAATTTCATGTTTCCAGCAGGATTCAAACACACACTTTGAATTTTCTATGCTATGATACCTCGCTTAGCAAAAGTGTGCATGCATGTAACAGTACTCAACATTAATTTCATTCATATACATTTATACCACTTCTACTAATTTTCCAAGTCAACTAAAATTTATATAACTCTCAAGATATAACAAAACCTTTGTGGACAAATCATTGAATCAATACTTAATATAATAATATTTTCTGAAGATATTTTAACGTATATGATATTGATACTCAACTTTAACCTATACTCCAGTAAAATTAACTCTTTCCCGCTCAGAAGCAAAGTGAAAATGGCTATATGCAACCCAACATAAAACCAGAACAGCCTGCAAGCAACTCGAAGTCTGTTCAGGTTTTATGCTGTATGCTGCTCCTCCGTACCTTAGGGTTGGAAATTAAGCCTTTAAAATTTGTATCTATTAAGAAAGGTCTTGAATTTAATTTCATATTCTAAGGGACAAAAAAAATGCGTTCAAATGAGTATCTAAGCGGTTAAGGATTAAACAGAGACACAAACATATCTGACCTCGAGCTAAGGGCTTTGCCATGGATAGATCAACCTGGCGTTTGTTTGGGTCGTCATCCGCAATGTCTTTCTTTGTTCCGCACAAGTATATCTTGCATTTCTGTAACAGAGTGTGATATAATGTGTACCTTTCTGATAAGTGCACTGGGGTGGATATCCCATACCCGATTTGTCAGAAAAAGGTTAATACATTTTTGTACATGGTATCACAAGTAAAATTTTAGCTGCCCGCACATTTCAACCCTTTGCATGCTGGGAAATTTGTCGTCTGCTAAAATGTTGTCTGCTAAATTTCTAAAATTAGCATTTTCTTTGATTTTTTTTCAAAGAATACTATCAGAATAGCAAACAAATTGGATCCTGATGAGACGCCACATTCTGTGGCATCTCATCTGGATCCAAATTGTTTGCAAAGGATAAGTGTAGTATTTGGTACGCAGGATCCTTATATTGAGATTGCTACATATCCGGATCGCCATGTAACTTGTCAGGTCATTTATGTATTTATTTGTACCGGTATGCATTTGCATAGTTTGGCAAGTTCAAAACACGTTTTTCACCTTCCTTTTTGGTAGTGAAATTTATTTTATGTTTTTAATCGTTATGATATATATATAGGTATATAAAATAACATTATTACTTGTAAGTATTTTCAAATGTGTATAATCAATGTTTTGTATTATGTTTTACATCCATTTGTTATATATCGGTACCCCGGTATATCAAATAACATTATTCCTTGAAATTATTTTCAAATGTGTATTATTAAACTTGTAATTTGATATTTGTCATTTATATGAATGATAAAATGTGTGCTGCTTAAATGTCAAAAGCCCGTTCTGGGCTGAACAATATATAGCATGTAATATGTACTTTTTTGAAACTATTATAATCAGAAATAAAAATGATTATTAAATATACCAAATAAAAACAAAATTATTGTTTTGAAATAATGATTTATGTATCCTACTTCTTAAAAGATGCACAGAATATACTCTTGACAATGATTTTTGTTACGACAAACAACATAACTATTTTTCAGACGTTCACAAGTGCTGACATTTTAATTAAGGGGTTCATAAATCGAATATTCGAATAATCAAAAACTAATATTCTTATATGATTTCAGGATTTTCCCCAATCCTACTATATACATATACAGGAAACAAGTTACCCCCCAGGTCGGGGTCAATTTTGACCCCAAAAGCATGATTTGACAAGCTTGGTTGATTTTTACCATACAATGTTACATGCAAAATTCCAAACGTCTTGGTCTTGCAGTTTCAGAGTGGATATTTAAATGTTTCACTATACACATATAGACAAACAAGTGACCACCAGGGTGGGGCAATTTATGACCTAGGCTCAAAATTTTAACAAACTTGGGAGAGGACCATCATAAGATGTTCCTTGCCAAATACCAAATCTTTGGACCTTGGTTACATTTATAATCTCGCCTTTCTTTCATCAAGGGGGACACACAATACACGATATTTTGCACGACAGTTGCGGCAACGCACAATATTTTGCGCGACACTCACAGCGACGCACGATATTTTGCTCGACAGTCGCGGCGACGTATGATATATTTTACACATAATATTTGCCTTTTGCGACAGTTGCCCATTTATATGCGATATCTCGCCCTGTGAACACGACTGTCGCCCTTTATGAACGTGACCGTCGCCCTTTTATTTGCGATATCTCGCCCTTTGAACACGACCGTTGCCCTTTGAACACGACCGTCGCCCTTTTAGAACACAACCATCGTCAGATAATGCATATAAAAGGGCGACGGTCGCGTTCATATATGCGAGATATCGCAAATAAAAGGGCAACGGTCGTGTTCATAAAGGGCGACGGTCGTGTTCAAAGGGCTACGGTCATGTTCAAAGGGTGAGATATCGCATACAAAAGGGCGATGGTCACGTTCATAAAGGGCGACGGTCATGTTCAAAGGGGGATGGTCATGTTCAAAGGGCGAGATATTGCATATAAAAGGGCGACTGTCGCACAAGGGCGATATTTCGTGTAAAATATATCGTTCTTCGCAGCGACTGTCGCGCAAAATATCGCGGGTCGCCGCGAATGTCGCGCAAAATATCGTGCGTCGCCGCGACTGTGCGCAAAATATCTGTATCGTGTGTCGCCCTTGATGAAAGAAGAGTGAGATTATAGATGGCACTATCCGGATTCCGTACTTGGTGAAGCTTCTGTAAATTTTTTTTTTTTATTGTTCACTTTACTAATGTAAGGGAAACAAGTAACCCCTGGGCGAGGCCAAATTTGACACTAGGGGCACGCCAAATATCAAAACTTTGGATCTTGCAGTTTGAGAGAAGATTTGTAAAGTGTAAAATATTCAATATATGGAGAACAAATGACCCCAAGGCGGAGAGAATGTTGAACCAAGTGTCATGAATTGAAAAAAATGGTATAAGACCAGCAGACAATGTTAATTTCCAAATACCAAACCTTGCCTTGCAGTGCATGAGACAAAGCTTTTTAGCGTAGGAATGGGAACAAATATTGGAATAAATGAAAAACAGCCAAACATTCAAATCTTTATTTCTGATTGAATATTCAATATTTATGCAAATAAACTGCGAGAAAATGTTTACCTGTGAGTGCAAAGTAGCATTTGTGGTTTAGTGCAGGCGATGTTTGTGTATCAGTAATTGTTTGGATAAAAGCTGCCTTCAATTAACAAGATTTTAATTGGCATACAGGAATGCATCTGGGGGGGGGGGAGTTGTTTTATCTATCAGTTTGCAAGGGTGTTTCATATATTGTCGTGCAATTAAGACAAGAGGAACTTGCCTTAGTCTTACCTTCGAATGGCCAATCTATTGTAATATACATACATTAAATCCATGACTATCTAATCAGAATTTAGTTACTCAAATATAAATCATTTAAATTAGTTTGCAATAAGAAAACATTTATTTAAGCTCGAGAGCTCTCATTTCAAACAAGCTCCTAGCAAATTTTCTAGATACATCTAAAAATTAATTTTATTATTATGTTAAAAGCAATTCACAATGCTGGTGTTTGAAATAACATCCCGTGCTTAAGTGACAAGACGAAGGCAACATGCAATTCAGTATAGTATTCAAATAAATATGGACTTATGGTCATACGTTTACCGCAAATATCTTACACCTTATGAAAATAAAATGTATTAAGTGACAAGCGACAAAACCAATAATCAATTAGCGTTTTACAAAAATTAAAAGATGCGCATAAGATACCATGTTTAGTGGTATTTGTGGCAATCAGGAACAGTACTTTGTTCCAGTTGTTCATGACTTCAGACAATTTAATCTAAGGTTTAAAAATCAAATATTCTAATATATTTGAGTAATTGAAAACAAATGTTCAAATATCATTTCAGTTTTCGTTACCATCCCTATATTTAGGTATTGACCATGTACAGGAGAATGAATTGAACATGCTTAGTAGAGGATATTATATGCAAAATACAAACCCTCTGGGCCTTGAAGTTCACGAGACAAGTTTTTAATGGTTCAGTATATACATATAAGGATATTAAAAAATGACTCCCAGGATGGGGGCAATTTTGACCCCAAGGGTATTATTTGCATAAACTTTGTAGAGAACAACTAAATGTGGCGTGTTCTGAGAAAACTGGGCATAATGCATGGGCGTTAAGTGCCATCCCAGATTAGCCTGTGCAGTCCGCACAGGCTCATCCGGGAAGACACTTTCCGCCTAAACGGGATTTTTGCTAAGAAGAGACTGCATTGAAACGAAAAATGTCATAAAAGCGGAAATTGTTGTCCCTGATTAGCCTGTGCGGACTGCACAGGCTAATGTGGGATGACACTTTACGCACAAGCATTTTGCTCAGTTTTCTCAGAACATGACACAATTGATGTTACATAACAAATATTTAACCTCTGAGCCATGCTTCACAGGAGAGCATTTTTTAAGTTTCCAACCTCAAAATCTATGTTTACATGTAGCTCCCGTGCCCTACATATGCAGCGGACAGGAATGATCAGAACAATTTTGAAAGACGGTTGCCAAAAGATCATGCCTTTTTGTTAACTAGAGCTTTGTCATAGACGTGACGTATACCCCCACATGCTGCATTGACACAGAATATTTTGCATGCTGTCTCATAAAACAAGAGAAGCTAATTTAAACAATTTATGAATTATTATGCCATTATCATTTATGGCCATTTTGACCTTTGAACCCTAAAATTCTTTCTCATGACAGGCCATCCAATGACTGTGAACAAAATTTATGTACACAGTAATTTTAAAATCTCACAATGAATGACATACAGTAAAAATGCAGTCATAAGTCAAGATTTTTTACCTCCAAAATTTGATTAAAATTACAGTCTCGACTTATGAGGTTGTCCATGAAAAAAATTAAAAAATTCAACCAAGATCGATCGATCCCCCCGGTAATGGGTGAAGAAATTGTTGTTGTTGTATAGAAAACTCGCTGATTTACGACAAATAAAACGTCGTCTATAAACTGATACATACCAATTAATATAATCACAGTTTGCAACAGTGTTTTTATTTTGATAATTTAATCCAAAGTTTTCATGTTAGCAGGTGTTTTTTCTACACTGAACATGTACACAAATGACCAAGGACCCTATTGAAAGTCTCGCGAAAATTCTCAATCTGTGTGAATGGACAGTTCGACGTCATCAAAGGAAAGCCGCTTCCTCTCTGTAGGCATAAAGCCACACCGTTCTTGCCGACAAAATTGGCTTCCTTTGTTTAGCAATCAACACGCTAAACGAATCGGGTGTTTGTAACTCAATGAATTATGTAACACAACGTGCTTAGCTCCGCCTTTTGAATCTTTTGCAGGGNTTCTGTGGCGTCTCATCTGGATCCAAACTGTTTGCAAAGGCCTTCAAAATCCGGTTCCAGCGCTCAAAGGGCTAAAAGACCTAGCAAAATTACTTGACATTTACAAAGCAATATAGTGTTTGTGTCAACTCCAAGTAAAAAACAAGTTATTCCATATTCCATGAACAAAACGTGATTTTCCAGACACTTCTTATCAGAAACAATTGTGGCAATGCCAAGCTGCCCTAAGTTGCCGTTAATTGATAAATCGATTTGATTACAATCAAAAGATCGTGCACATTAACAAATGAATTGTGTTGTTCTGCTTAATAAATACCTTATGAAGCATACAGGCCCTTTTAACTTGAAAATAAAACACTAGGCTTAATCAAAGGAACTTGAAAAAAAAATTTGGTCCTTATATATATATATATAATTATATATATTAGGACCAAACTTTTTTTTTCAAGTACCTGTGGGCTTAATTAATAGACATTTAACTCACTACCTTGAACAATTCTTATGTGACAGAAAATAACTTCTCTTGAACATACTGAATAATTCTGCTTATTCCTCCATTAACACTATTAATGTTTTCACCTTAAAGTACTTATGCAAAAAGACTTTTTACAGTTTGATAGAAAAGTTTTGTTAATACAGTTACCCATATTCCTAAAACCAGTGGCTTTCCGTCTACCATCTCCTTCATGGAACCAAATGCTGCTCCTATGGTCTGAAAAATACATAAATAATAGTAACAAATAAAATAGACTTACATTGTGTATGTGCAGTTGCTAACTTTTAAACAAGAGCACCGTCGAGCGGATGCCAACGCTTGGCTCTGGGTTCTTGGATTTTGGTTTTTTGACCTTTGACCTTGAAGGTCATCATTGACCTTGACCTTTCCAACACTCAAAATGTGCAGGTCGATGAGATACATATTTTTTTATTTTTTTTTCCTCTGACCTTGAAGGATGACCTTGACCTTTCACCACTCAAAATGTGCAGCTCCATGAGATACACATGCATGCCAAATATCAAGTTGCTATCTTCAATAATGCAAAAGTTGTGGCCAATGTTAAAGTTTTCGGACGCCGCCGACTATGACTACGACGACGCGGCAGACGAGAGGGCTATGACAATACCTCGGGTTTTCTTCGAAAACAGCCGAGCTAAAAATAAATGATATTATCAAAATATTACCTTTATAATATTATACTTTTTTAATGACAAGCAACTAAAAAAAGGGGCATCATATTAACCTGACTTGTGGCAAAACCTTGAATAGTCTAAAACTAAATAGCGTTAAATTTTAGAACAAAATTCAAATATTGCTATAGCTACCGAAGCTTAAGTTTATATTAACAAAAATACCTTTAAATGAAAATACCCCTTCAGAATTGAAAGTCAGGGGGGGTATTGTACAATTCAGGAAATAAAAAATAAACCTTTTGACGAAGGAGTCAGGGGGTACAGTACCCTTTAGCGTACAACCTTATCTAGAGCTTATCTGGAGCTCTGGGCTACAAAAGTGCCTTGTTCTGGTAAAACTGGGCTTGATGCATGTGCATAAACTGTCATCCCAAATAAGCCTGTGCAGTCCTTACAGAGTCTGTTAGGAGACTAATAAGGGACGACACTTAACACTTTAATGGAATATTTTCTTTTAAAGCAAGTAATTTCTAAACCAAAATCCATTTAAGGAGACAAGTGCCGTCCCTGATGAGCTGAGTGGACTGCACAGGCTAATCTGGGACGTCACTTTACACACATGCATTTAGCCCAGTTTTCCCAGAATGAGGATCAATTGAGTACAACACTTACATTCTGATAGGGGAGCTCTGCGTTGTATCTCTGGTGAATGTATCTGTTGACCACGCATGTTTTACCCACGTAGGATTTCCCAAGCAGGACTATCTTGGCATCGATTCGACTCATGTTTCTTCTGTTATGCAAGTACTATGCCAAAAGCACTCTTCTAGTCTTCGAACCTGTTTATATCATTTTAAGTTCATAGTGTAGAAAATCTGGAAATATAGCAAAATGATTTTATATGTCATGCATGGTTGGCAAAACCAACTGTATATTATTAATGGTTTTGGCTCAATGTGCAATTGTTTATAACATAATTAAAAATAATATTTTTGTATCATAGTTTATAGTAGAATAATCCATAGTCACGAGTATATATGTGAACGTATTATCTTACCAGTGTGAAGAACTGTTGATTTTGATACATGAAAAGTTGGAAAAAAAAACCAGAAGTTGCAAGGGGTTATGCTAACACCACAGCGATACACACGTGCAATGCCCCTATTCCTTTGCAAAATCATGGAGAAAAGCCTCTTTACTGAGGAGACCAGAAGCCCCAAGACCTTATGATGCAGTGAACATGGTGTCTGCACTAAAATTAAGTCGCTGTGGCTTAGTTGATATGGTGTCCGCCTAGCGATCGGGAGGTCACGGGTTGGATCCCCACTGTGGGAGTGTTCTTTAGATCTCCCCAAAGACACCAATTACTGGTTCTACGCAGGCCCAAGACTCGTTTCATAGTCAGAGTGTGTTGGTGCTCCAAAGGAGCCCTGCACTTAATGGGAAGAAGAAAAATTGATGATTCATTTAAATCACAAAAATATTGCGAAATGGCCCAGTCAATTATTGAACTCTGCATGAAGCTCAACGCAAGTGGCCAACACAAAACACGGAAATGAACAATGATATGTAATGTGTCTGATAGAACAATCACTTTGTTTTAAGTGTTTTAGATGAGAAGAATGCCTCTGTTCGAATTTTTTTCACTGCACTGACAGATGGGTTTGCAACCAGCAACTTACTTAAGTATGGTTGTTACTGGTTGATTCGTGGGTTCTGTTTGATTCGTGGGTATAGAAATCGCGTGAAATCTCGCGATAGAACGTTCGCACATGATGCAGTTCGTTACGGAAAAATGTTTTGACACGTTCACCATTATTTTTCGATCAAAAATGCGTCAAAAACAAGTTAATAGTGTAATTCATCATAACTTGATAGGTGCTTATGAAATATTTCCTCATTTATGTATTGTTCATATAGTGTTTCAAACTAACACAAAATCGTTTATGTATGAGTATTTACCATGCTTCGTCGTCTGTTGACATTTTTTCACAAGAAATTAACCGGTCCTGCAAGGTCAGTTAAAAGGCTATTTATAGTATGCAATTCTTGAAATTCTGGCAGCCAATCAGAACCCACGAATCAACCGGAAGCTTATTTTCATGATGGTAGTTTGACACTATCAACACAGTTGATTATTTTGATGTTTAAAGACCATAAACATTTGGAAAAAAGCAACAAATCTTAAAGAAGAAAGGTTAATTATTATTTTCATAATGATTCATGGTCATATATTTATAAAATATTTGTGATGTAACAACTTTATGAAAATTACCCACGGCTCAACCAGACTGTAGCATACTATGTTACTTGTATGAAGACTGCAAAATTTAAATAAACACTCAGAATACGAACACAAATAACTGCTGTTATAACGGAAAGTGTTGACACATGTATTTTCAACGTTTATGAATACAAAAGCATCTCGATGTAGTTGTCAACACCTTCCGATAATTAATAACAACAATATTTAATCAGAAAGAAAAACTCTCCTTTTCATTTCCTATATAAACAACATTGTTACCTCCCTTTGATTAAATCTTACACCCAACATTATGAGGGTTACGTAACACTATTCAGGAAAGAAACAAAATTTAATGAAGATAGAAAAAAATCATAATATTTACCGTCAAACAACTTAAAGTTTAAATTTTTCAAACTTATGGACACTGATGAACATACAAATTTAGCTATATTCATTTTTTTTTCTCATATATTTTTTGTGATATTTTTTTTTATTTTTCCTCTCATTCCCCTTTTTTCTGCTTTATTTATGTTGATCTCTTTCAGTGCTGGAACCGAATTTTGAAGGCCTTTGCAAACAGTTTGGATCCAGATGAGACGCCACAGAACGTCAGGATCCAAACTGTTGATAGTATTCTTTGAAAAAAAATCGAAGAAAATGCTGATTTTAGAAATTCAGCAGACGACATTTTAGCAGACGACAAATATCCCAGTTTGCAAAGGGTTATGGTAAGAATTGCTGCTCAGTTGAAGCATTATGGCATGTAATAATTGGTTGATGGTGTCATAATTTCATTACATCTCATGTTGTATAGTTTGCCACATGCCCACGTGGGCTTTGAATACATAAAAGTTACAAAAAGTTGTGCCGTGGTCTGGGCAAAAAAAGCTCGTCTTTTGGAAAGACGAGTCTAAAATGTAATTTTATAATTACTAGCTGCTGGGTGGGCGACCGGCCACATCTGATCAAGACAGTGAAATTTGAACCTTCCGCTTCTTGCTCCGAAGACCAAGGAATGGATTTAAACCATTTATGCCTAGCGTCTAGAAAAAAGGCCTTGGCAAACAGCGTAGACCCAGATGACACGCCGCATGATGCGGCGTCTCATCAGGGTCTGCGCTGTTTGCTTAAAGGAATTTCTTTAAGAAATATTCTAAATATAAAAATAAATATACTAGACATCCCTAATTTTGGAAATAAATTGATCCAATTTAGAAGGATGGGAGAGTCCACTAGGCAAAAATGGGTTAAACCGGCCTAAAAAGTCGCATGTGCCACCAAAAAATTCAACTGGCTTCCTTCTGTGAAAAATGAAGATAAACCGGCGGCCTCATTATGCAAAAAATATAGTTAAACTGGCCTCATTCAGTGAAATATAAAGTTAAATTGGCCACACATAAGTTAAAATGGTTACACAACCAAATAGCAATGCCTATACTTTATACATGATATAAGTAATATGTAATAATCATTTGTGTCGTGTTCTGAGAAAACTGGGCATAATGCATGTGCGTAAAGTGTCGTCCCAGATTAGCCTGTGCAGTTCACACAGGCTTATCCGGGACGACACTTTCCTCCTAAACTGGATTTTCGCTAAGAAGAGACATCATGTAAACGAAAAATTCCATAAAAGCGGAAATTGTAGTCCCTGATTAGCCTGTGCGGACTGCACATTTTTAGAAATGATTTCAGCGAGTAGGTGTGATGTTTGGATGTATTGTTTTGGAACACGTCGAAACGGTCTCAAACGTTCATATCACAGTATGGGACAAGATAAAAACAACATCTGCACAATTACAATATAAATAATTTATTCATTTAATATATCTTACAGTAAGGAAGTCCATATTGGACATAATGTACATGTTCAAGTTTGTGAACAGCATGTCATATTTAACAACGATAAAGATGATGTTTGATTGACTGACAGACGACAAAATGTTATACATTGTATCGAAAATTGTGTCGTGTTCTGAGAAAACTGGGCATAATGCTTGTGCGTAAATTGTCATCCCAGATTAGCCTGTGCAGTCCGCACAGGCTAATCAGGGACGACAATTTCAGCTTTTATGATTTTTTTGTTTAAATGAAGTCTCTTTTTAGCCAAAATCCAGTTTAGACGGAAAGTGTCGTCCCGGATTAGCCTGTGCGGACTGCACAGGCTAATCTGGGATGACACTTTACGCACATGCATTATGTCCAGTTTTCTCAGAACGCGACACAATTCATAGCACATACACAGAACAATTACATACATATT
Organism: Dreissena rostriformis; assembly: GCA_007657795.1. Taxonomy (NCBI): domain Eukaryota; kingdom Metazoa; phylum Mollusca; class Bivalvia; order Myida; family Dreissenidae; genus Dreissena; species Dreissena rostriformis. The sequence goes on from VMBQ01002996.1 coordinate 94,546, forward strand.
TGTATACGGTGCACTTAAATCGTTCAGCCCCTGATATTGTTGTATTTTATTCAGATTTGAAAGAAAACTGTGCAAAACTTACGAACTAAACTGAGATGCACCAAAAGAAATGTTCAATTGACCATCATAACTTCTCAGTAATAAAACTTTGGGGGTTAAAAAATCAGATTACAAACAAATTAAACTGTTATATAATATAACGATGCACTTTTGTTTCAAATCACAACTTACATTTTACTTCGATGTTTCTGTATTTAAAGTCCCTATAATCTGCCTTGGAAATTTGCAAATCTATAAACTGGGAGTCAAAGAATACTCCATGTTATGTTTATGTTTGTTAAATGAAAGTACTGTAAAATCAATATTCGTGGGACATTCATTTTTGTTGATTTGGTGGGTTGACTGATCCACAAATTTAACACAAACACATCGGAAAATAAATTACACTTATTCTTAATTAAAAATTGAATGATCATTTTTTACGTCTAATTAAGATCACATTTTATATTTGAAAAACAATTCAAGCACAAAACAGTTATGTGACATACCGGTAGGAATGTCAGATTTCAGAATTTCAGAAGAAAAAGAAATTCCCTCAACATAAGATCTGCAAAATTGAAAACATGTAGAATATAATGCTGGACGTGAACACAATATTTAATTTTGCAATGAAAATTTAAAACTGAAATTATATCAACATAAGTTTGAAGATCACTCTTCCATCTATAAAATGAGATTTCATCCATATGACAGAACTATTCTAGATGAAAAATGCTTACTTGTTTTAATAGATTAAAAGGATAGTAAACTAGAGGATAAATAAAACACATTTTAATTGTTATTGCAATAAGTGGAGATTATGAAGTTGAGCCTCAAATGTAACTTTTTACCCCTTTGCATGCTGGGTAATTTGTCGTCTGCTAAAATGTCGTCTGCTGAATTTCTAAAATTAGCATTTTGTGGCGTCTCATCTGGATCCAAACCGTTTGCAAAGGCCTTCAAAATCCGGTTCCAGCACTGAAAGGGTTAATCGGCTTCTGAAATACATGTAATCATGTGAATAATGAAATTTAATGATTTTGAAACTTCAAGCTATATGGATATCAATTTTAACATGAATCCTCATGTCCGAAAGAGTTTTTTAAGTTATGAGAGGTTTTGAACACTTGTACAATGACAGTGTTACCAATACAGACATATACTATGAGCATTGTGTGGACAACACAGACATTCACGTCTACCACAGAAAGTACAGATTTTAGGCTTGTTCAATGATCTTCGTAGTTTTGTAAAATGTCATTAAATACTTTAACCAACAAAATTATAATACGTGAAAGCGGGGCATATTACTAGTATACAAATAAAAACATTCCTCATAGCATAAGCAAGTGAAGTTGTTGTAAAGCTCTAGCTGCACCCAACATGAACAAATTCAGTATCATAAAACTTAACAGCTACGGTCAATTGAATAATATGGGTGGAGTAAACGAGTTCTGTCCTGGGAAAACTGGGCTTAATGCATGTGTGTAAAGTGTCGTCCCAGATCAGCTAATGCAGTCCAAAAAAGGCGAATCAGGGACGACACTTTCTGCTTTGACTTAATTTTTTGTTTAAAGTAAGTCTCTTCTGAACGAAATCCAGTCTAGGCCGACGATGGTGTCGTCCCTGATTAGCCTGTGCAGACTGCATAAGCTAATCTGGGATGACACTTAACGCACATGCATTGAGCCCAGTTTTCCCAGAACAAGAATAAAATAAACAGCAATAGGCCATTCATTTTCCTCCCAAAAAACACAACAACAGCAACAACAACAACAGTAAAGATACATAACAAGTACATGAAATATCTACAGAAAACAAAACAGAAGTAGAACAGAGAAAAAAGACAAGAAAAGACAATTGAGAAAATGAAGACTTGAACATCTTAACATTAAAGATCATAGTTAAGGTATACCAAAAGGCAAATAATCCGTATTAACGGTCTTACAGAAAACTGAAAAAGTTTTTGGGCATGTCTCATCAAATATCTTACTACAAGTTTAAGTGATGACAAAATTTCTAGTTGACAAAAAAAAGACGAAAAAAATCTTAATTTTTGGTTCAGAGTATTTGTGAATCTTGGAAAACTTATGTCCTACTGTAAATGTACCGTGACTTAGATGATTAACTTAAATGATAAGTAGCGTATATCTGTGTTCCTCCCTATTTTACATAAATGACTGCAAATTGTTCAGAGAAGCCAGATTCTTCTGTCCCTAACGAGTTCAAAAGTCTAAGTATTTTTTAAATTCAATTTCAAATAAATCTCCAAATTTCTTCTTTTTTTCCATTGTTTTTCACGCTGGAATAGTTCGACTGCTTGCAAAAAATATCACTTTTTCCCACTGTCAGCTCTCTGAGAGAGGAAACGACCCTCATTTAATCTGCATGCTAATCCCTGACAAAAACATAACCCCTAAATCCTCAACCATAATACCTACACACAAACATCTCTCATAATAAATAAATGAAACCCTAACAGCAATTACAGTTCAATTCTTGCGTCAAGACCAGCAGACGATATTCGCCTTTCACTGTTTGTGCCACCATCCTCTTAACAAGAGAAACAACCATTAAAGCAGAAGGCCTTTAGTATGCCGACGTCACAGCAGGCAACAGCTAGTCTTTGCTTTTCCAATCAACTCCGTTGTCGAAGTACTTAAAACCAGTTCTCATCAGCATTATCATGTTAAACTAACCAAAAAAACCAAGTGCAGACGACAATTTCTTATTCACCAATTTCATTTTTCAGTTTTTGCGTGCTTGATCATGGAATTTAAAAACGAGTTAAAATCGCCCTCACATCAGCATTCACATGTAGAACTAACCATGTACCCCAAGTGCGCACAACAATTTCTCATTCTCAAATTCATGAATTTCATTGTTCAGTTTTTGCGTCGTCGTTCATGGAATTCGGACCGGACGTAGGCATCATAGGTTTTTTATCGCCTCCTCCACCCCACGGGCTGCTATGCTGCTGAAGCGCGGGTGAATTCGGGTTGAACTTTTCCTCGTCGTTCACGCTGTTCTCGTATTGCTGGTTCTCGAGCCTCGTTATCAGTCTCTCATCCTCGTCTCCGAATTCCCCGCCCATTAATGTCGGCTCGCCAACAACCATCACGTCCTGAAAGTGCAGATTTAAAGACATTGGAGCCTCGCTTTAGGGAAACAGGGCTTAACCCTTTGAGCGCTGGAACCGGATTTTAAAGGCCTTTGCAAACAGTTTGGATCCAGATGAGACGCCACAGAACGTGGCGTCTCATCAGGATCCAAACTGTTTGCTATTCTGATAGTATTCTTTGAACAAAAATCGAAGAAAATGCTAATTTAACAAATTCAGCAGACGACATTTTAGCAGACAACAAATTTCCCAGCATGCAAAGGGTTAATGAATGTGCTTTAAATGTAGTCCCAGATTAGCCTGTGCATTCTGCACAAGCTGATCAGTGAAGATACTTTCAGCTTCACTGGATTTTTTCTTAGAAAAGACTTCCTTTAAACAAAAAATATCTTAAAAGCAGAAAGTTTCATTACACACCCATCATGCCCAGTTTTTCCCCGAATAAGGCTCATTAATGCAGCCATTTTCACCCACCTCTTATTCAAGTAAGGTAGTGTCCAGTTACTGGCATAGATACAAAGCACTTAAACTTGGTTAACTGCTTCATAACCAAACTTGCCCAGGTAAATTACGATAAGGTCAACTAACTGCTGTGGTATGATTGAAATTGAACCTCGTTTTGGGAAAACAGGCTTTGATGCATCTCCATAAAGTGTTGTCCCAGATAAGCCTAGGCTAATCAGGGACAACACTTTGCGCTTAAACTGGATTTTTGCAAAGAAGAGACATCCTTTTAACGAAAAATACCACAAAAGCGTAAAGTTTCGTCCTTAATCAGTCTGTGCCGACTGCACAGGCTTATCTGGGGCTACACTTTGCGCATATGCATTAAAACCCGTTTTCCCAGAGCGGGATGGTGAGCAATGCTCAATTTCTTTCAAATCAGCGATAAAACACAAACAAAAAACAAACCCCAGGCACTGAAGAGTTGACTCCCTGCGGTCCTGGCGAGCGCTTCTGTTTCCCTGAGGGGGGTACCGCGCTGTTTACGTTGGCTGCACTTCCTGTCGAGGACTTCCGCTTGCGCCGCTTACCCGGCTGGCGTGTTGTGTCTTAAAATAGAGCATGTGGACATTAGGTGTCTAAATAGAGAACAGGTGGATGTGTTGTGTCTAAAAATGTAGATAGTGTCGTTTAATAATAGATCAGGGTGTCTAAAAATAGATCAGGGTGTCTTAAAATAGATCAGGTGGATGTGACGTGACTGAAAACAATGATAACAAGGGCTGTTTGTAAAACATGCATGCCCCCCGTATGGGCTGTCAGTTGTAGTGGCAGCCATGGTGTGAATACATTTTTTGTCACTGTGGTGGTGGTGGTGGTTTCCGGAAACCATTTTACTGTGTTGAGTCACTGTGACCTTGTCCTTTGACCTAGTGACCTATAAATCAATAGGGGTCACCTGCTGGTCATGACCAATGTCCCTATGAAGTTTCGTGATCCCAGGCCTAAGCTTTCTTGAGTTATCATCCGGAAACCATTTTACTGCTTCAGGTCACTGTGACCTTGACCTTTGACCTAGTGACCTGAAAATCAAAAGGGGTCATCTGCCGGTCTTGACCAATGTCCCTATGAAGTTTTGTGATCCCAAGCCTACGCGTTCTTGAGTTATCATCCGGAAACCATTTTACTGCTTCAGGTCACTGTGACCTTGACCTTTGACCTAGTGACCTGAAAATCAAAAGGGGTCATCTGCCGGTCATGACCAATGTCCCTATGAAATTTCATGATCCCAGGCGTAAGCGTTCTTGAGTTATCATCCGGAAACCATTT